>NNCF01129133.1:61569-162857 GCA_002313205.1 Laupala kohalensis | reverse complement strand
ACATTTAATAAAATTAATCTACCTCTGTATCTACAATTTTAACATTTACAATTTATACAAATAGTAAATAACAGTGACTCGCAACTACCTGCGAGGTACAGTTCTCCAGATCACATCTCAGTGATCTGTGGACTCAACTCTGAACATATCAGACGTCTCAGACGCCGTCTCTTCCAACACCTGTCTTTTATTGTCTTCATTCTGTCACGTGACTTGAGCAACTCCCTTTCTCCGGGAATCCTGCTGTCGTCATCTGCTGGCCCACCCTCCGACCAACCGCAGGGGGTGGTAAGCCCACTGCCCTTCACTAGGCAGCGTACTTTCCCCTGGTGAATAACGGCTCTGACCAGAAGGGTTAGTTTTCCAGGAAGTAATTTAAATGCGTGTTTCGCCGACGTCACAATAGGAACGGACTTCCTGACTACCTGTCTCGGAGTCCTCAGGATGAACTGAATTAAATGAAACTTTTTCGCGGGAAAACCGAAACTTGGCGATTTTGCAGTACGGCGGCTGCGCGTACCTGACGTGGAGATTCGATTTTTTCTTATTTGACTCTCTCACCTGTCTGACTCTTAACCTGCCTTTCAAGTCAACGTTGTTTCTTTAGCACACAGCGAAAACTAACTTTGAGAGAAATACATTTGATGCGATTCGAATATCTGGGAAAATGGGTACGAAAACTCTGCAAGTTTATTATTGTAATCTATACCTTATTTCTTGTGGAATATGCAGAACACAAATGGTTTTTATAAAACCTATAAGACATTTTGACTTAAGCTTTCTTATTTCACAACGTTTTATGATAACTTTAAACTATTATTATTCCTCATGATGTAACAAATTAAAAACAAATTATGACTATGCGTACCTTCAAATGTTAATTTTTGAGCAAGTAGAATGGAAATTGTTGCAGTTGTATGAGTTATAATAAGTAGTGTTTTTTTCACATTTTTTTGATAGAAGAAAAATAAGGGTTGAATGTAATTTCAAATCATCTCGTGCCAGTAGGATTATAATCCAATATTTATAAATTAGCATATGCTCTTTATACAAATCAAATTTGATTCTAGCTGAGATAAATTTACATTAATAAAACAATATACAACCGATATTGCTGATAGCTAATTTAAGCCTATATTGTTTATTTAAAAAGTCATTTTAAGTTCTATTAAAGCGGCACGTATGAAAATACAGCACTTAATTATCATCAGTACTGCAATGTATCTCGGAGTAGTTATAATAAAACATAATTATTTTTTAGGTTTATCTACCGTAAATTTCCTGTACTGACGCGACGCATTTCTGTCTAAAAAAACTGATTTTTTTTTCTAAAAACACTACTAAAGTGGCAAATTTTAAAATACAGCACTTAATTAGCATCATGACTGCACTCTATTTTGGTTGGCATAGGTACATTTCAACATATGTATTTTTAGGGTTGTCTGCTGTAACTTTCCTAGATTGAAGTTCGCATTTTTAAATAAAAATTCGGAAATTATTTTCTGTAGCTATTAAAGCGGCATATTTTAAAATAGAGCACTTAATTAGCATCAATACTACACTATATTTGGCAAAGGTACATTTGAACATAAGCAATTTTTAGGATTGTCTGCTGTAATCCAAGATTGACAGTCCACATATCTCAGTAAAATTTCGGAATTTTTTTCTACAGAACAGCTAAAGTGGCAAATTTTTTTAATATAGCACTTAATTGTCTTCAATACTGTACTATAAATTGGCATAGTTACATTTCAACATAAGTGATTTTTAGGGTTGTTTGCTGTATTATTCCTTTATTGACACGATGCATTTATGTATTCAAATGCTGATTTTTTCAAGAACTATATTAGCGGCGTTTTCTGGATACAGTATTTAATTGACCTTAATATAGCACAATGTCTTGGCATAGTCACATATCAGCAAGAGAAAATTTTGGGTCTTTTTTAGAATTTGGGAGTATACCACATAGTTAGCATCTAATTAGCACTAAGTAATGGCCTACAATGATTTTTGGAAAACATGAATTATACTAGCTTAATCATTAAGCTAGCAGAATACAGTATTATACGAAAATTAAGAGCGGCAAATTCAGGAATAGAGGACTTAATTCGCATCAAATTTGCACTAATTATTGTATATGTTTAAAATGTTGTCTGCCAGCTTAATGGACGTCGCTATTCTTACCTTTAAGAGGGATGGGACGGGGGAGGAGACGGTTTTTGAGCCTGGAAAAGACAAGCTCACTGAACTCTCTCATACATCGACAATTAGTGCTGCTCTTACGTTACTACATAATAACTTTTATTTAAAACGTACAATACTAAAAAGTAATGTTCAGTTAAATTGAAAATCAAAAAGGTATATCTACCAAAAAGTCCGTTCATTGGTCACTTTGTGAGAAATTTTACAGTTTTTTATGACATTTGACTCTTTAGTTTTTAAAATGATACCCCAGGATAAGGCACCCAAATGTGCCCCCCCCCCCAGCCAACTGACATTGTCACTTTGTATGCAGATATTTACTGATAAAATACCACTATTAATAACGCTTTTAACTTTCCTTGCGTTTGGTGTTGTTTCCTATAAAAAGTGACTTTTTATTTTTTTCGTGAATTTGAAACAAAATTAACTGATCATACATTATGCTTAGATGATAAAACACTCATGACTATCCGAAAATATTTGTATAGTGTTTTATATGGTATACGACCGCAATAAAAGTCCCAAAATATACGAAATAATGTCATAAAGGGTCAAAAAATGGACATTTTTGAGAAATTACTGAGGTAACAAGCTGATTTTGTAGTCACCAACTCTTTACGTGCTGCTCTAAATGCTGCCAAATTGTCAAGTCTCTACGTGGGGTGGGCCAACTTTGACAACAACAAAATTGACTGCTCCTTAATACTAACTCATACACTCGTTAATTGCGGAACGCTCTACCGCATTTCAGGGCACGCTTCCCCAAAATAATCCGACATATGAAATGTTTTTTTCCTACAATTTCATTCCAACATTTCATATNCAAGCAGTGACGCGCCACATTCAAACTGACGACTCGGCGTTATATGGCTATATAAACCGCCGCTCGTAGCATTCGAGGAGGAACGGTTGCCACTCGCGCGATAGACGCATGTGTCCGTTCTTCCAACCTTCTGTACTTGACATTAGATCTTGCGGTCCTAAGTACGTATTACCTCGGTTAGTTCGGCTAGACCTCGCGGTCCCGGCTAGCTCTCCACTCCTCTGGGTTCCGACACATCGGTCTGTTACAACGGAATTCACTATTACGTATCGGCACTCTTCCAAGATGGAGTCCCCGAACGAGTCACGAGCGCGAGGCGGAATTCGAGCTAGAGCTTGTGGGCACCGCTCAGGAGAACCCATGTATGAGAACGTTATAATAAACTACTGTGTCACAACTGGAATATCCCTATTACTTTGCTCTCTCTCATCCTTCGCTAAACCAGTTAGAAGTAGGGATAAATCCATGATCGAGTGCCCTTTCAAGTGAGGAACAACCAACCATCCCCCGTCCTAACAGTGATGTCAGTACGGGGTTTTGTAGCCCATCCTTTTCCCCTCCTCACGACAAATGGTGTCCGTGTGGGGTTTAATAACTAAATTTTCCCCCTTCGTCACGACACTTCTAAAAAATAGATACCACTAAGTGAAAGAAGCTAGCTCATGTGTTTAGTCAATGTCGTAGGGTGCATATTGACCGACAAAATTCCAGATGCCACTTTTTCGTGACGGAGTATTAGAAAAAACAGAATTTCCATCAAAATCTCGCTATTGAAAGTTTTCAATAGATCCGAAAGTTGCATGAGAAATTCAAGCAGGAGAGACTGAAGAGTGAGCCGAATATCAGAATAAATGCGTCTGCAAAGAAAGCGCCGACGATCTCACTCATCTCCGCTGCTTGCGTGTCACTTGCACGCGAGATGCCGAGCGGTCCCTGGAGCCATATCTCGTTGCACACACGCGTCGTCTTGAACCTAGGACGGGCAAGTGATGCACTATCAGGAGAGTGGAGACTCTTCGCTCCCTTCTTGCCGAATACACGCAGAGATTCCGTCACAGTAACCACCTTTGAGCGATTAACATACGACTGAGGGTGCCGTCTACATACCTCAGGTCTTCAATACCCCTTGCCTTTAAAGAGTTTAAAAAACTATCTACGACAAGAAGGAAGAAAATATCAAGAGTGAGGAGGGAGCACGTGAAAGGAACCAGGCAATAGCTTTCTTTCACAGAATTACATAGATATACTAGAGGGTCAACACAGTAAGTCCATGAAGAAATCGAGACAATCCCTCGATTCAAATTAGGAACTGAAAGTGAAAACCAAAATGTGCAGACATGGGACCAATTGATATTCTCCAATTTTCGGATCGTTGTATTCCTGCAGGAACCAAAAATGATTTCCCCTCTTGTGTACGATTTTCGGTTAATTCCACTTGGACTGAGCTCAACACCCTTCCAACACTGTCTCTACAGTGACAGTGGAGTAGGTGGGAAATACGTTCACGTGAACATGGAGAATCGGTCCGATATTGCAAGACATGGATGGACGCTCACCCAGCTTCATTTTGTTTTCACATCTCGGTTACATGATATCAAGAACTACCTGTCACATAATTAGTTTCGGAGTTACTCAATGGTTTTTAATGTCATGAAAACGTTTCATTACATTTTTAAAACGTCACATACCTGGTGTTGGGACAAATTCTGCTTGTATAAAACCAGCTTTGTAATTAGTATAAGCCTTCCGTTTTTGTCGGGTTATTGTAGCTTTACATCTGTACCACAGTAACTTTACTTTACTTATTAAGTTATGTATGTTTCTCTTTCACTACCCAATTGTCTTAATTTGTAATTGACTCAATATGTCTTAATTCGTAAATATATACTATTAAGCACACGGTATTTATACGACGGGTCACTATCCTACTTCATAAATATTTCGACGATTTCAGGTAGGTAATTTCCCACATAAATTCGACTGTTAACAATTACCCCGAGTTTTTACAGTTATCCTTCAGCAACAGGGAAAACAACGAAAAATTATGGGACGAGTGACAGTATAATCACATGTCATTGTAGTTGTAGAGAGTTTAAATCTATGCAACGTCAACAGCCAGGTGAAACTTCCGACGCACCGGGAATCGAACCAGGGACCTGCTGCTCTGGCCGAAGGTGTGCTATCCACTGCACCACCCGCTTCGACTCCCAAGTCCGTACGCAACTTCCACCTGGTCTGATCCGGTGAACCTGGGTCATATCCCCCTCAAGGGATAAGTGGCCACAAGCGACTCCAATACTGGTAGCTCTTAATCCGGTTTTCGCGTACCTACACATTGAATGCATATTTTAACTGACAACTTCCCAGAACCTACTCGTGGACTCCACGAATTTCGAATTTCAATCTCTTGGATTACTCAATCTTCAAAAGGCTGTATTCCATCAACTACACGGTTCAAAAGTGCGGAATTGGTATACTTCATCCGCAGTGTCACCGAATTCTAGTTTTGATCACCATTTGGTTTCTCTTGCTCACAGCGGCGCGCAGATCACTTGTTTACAATAACACCCCCTGATCCTAGATACATACGTACTTTGTTTCTTTAGTGCATATTTCAAACATATTAGTGCATTTAACTGGATTTTAGTTCATATTTTCAGCGTATAATTTGGACCTTTTTACTGCATATTTTCCGACTTTTAGCGCATATCGATCCCAGCCTCAGAAGTCAGCCAAACACACATAAAAATCAAGAACTAATAATTTAAAAAAGGCCCTTACAAAATGGTTTATTAACAACTCAACGCATGAACTAAGAAAATTACTTTCAAATCCAATCCAATACATCTCTAGAGCGAGAGAAACTGAAATATACAATACTTGTGTGGAGAAGAAGACCTAAAACATGCAAGAAAGTATGTCATTCATTAACTCGAGAGGTGTGAGTTTTGTGGATTTCGAAATAAGCCTCTGCTACACACAAGGAATAACGTACCTTACGAGGTAATCCATCAAGTTAAATTCTTCCTAACACAGTAGTTTGTTTGACTCACCTTTAAGTCACTTAGATCTCGATCAAAAGAATTAAGAAAAAGACCGTATTTGTCGCAGACTTCAAAAGCGGGTAATAATCATCGTATACTGAATAGGAAAAAGTTGATTTTGCGTCATCTTTTGAAAACATTATTCCACTTAATCCAGTAATGGTGTCAACTAGGTAATGTGTCCTCAGCTAAGAATACTAAACGTCGTCTTCGTGAATTACGAGGTCTTCATGCCACTAAACGTAAGACAATGACCTTCTTGTGAGGACTTTGAAAGTTTCCAGAGGAACAATATTATTTGAGAACGCATTTAATGTACATTACTAAGCGATAAAAAATAATTTTTATCCCCAAATGGGTTATTTATCTGTTATGTAACTAGATGTAGTATACATATATGAAGTATAGTGAGTATATCTCACACTCACATTACACTATATAATTGCACATTATTTTGAAAATGTCAATCTTGTGTAAATAAGAACTTTAAGTCTTGCATAAGAGTTTTATTGTAACATTCTCCCGTAGATATAGTCAATTTTTTCATTTTATTTAGTCTTGGCAAATAAGTCTACAACTTAGTCATTACAAGGCTCTTTTGTTCATATAACCTCTTTAGTGAATTACTTGAACACTGATGTTCTTAACTACTAGCAAACCACTCATCACTTTGCCACAAGCAAAGTTCAGAGTTCCCATCCTTGCCACTAGAAGACGGACACTTATTTACTAACATCTTTCTTCATGATGGCACGCACATGTACCAATTTTGTCCCAAATTCTCTGAACGCTTGAAAATTCTGTTTTTTCAATGTGCTCTGATGAATCACTTGTTTGAAATAGCCCTGACAACTTTAGGTGTTTAATGCACTCCTCTTTCGTATCCGTACATAGGGCAGTCTCATAGCTGGTGTTGTCTTGTTTCATCATCATGTCCGCAAATGCAGTCTCTCGTCTCCCTAAACCACCGCTCAACAAGATATGAATTGAAATTTCCGTGGCCAGTCAAATACTCTATTGCATAAGGAATGAGCTTAAACCACTGTCTGTTCTTGTATGCAAATAACACATCTGGTAAATACATATATTTTATTCTTCCTTTAATTGATCGTCCCCATCTGATCTGCCATACCTCTATCACAGCCTCCGTTATGCTTCCTTTCCAACTATTAGTGCCCTTGCAGATCTCTTTGTCATGCAACACCAGTTTTCCTTCATCTTGTATTTGCCGACGATATTGAAGCTTCGTTATATACAGATCCAACGACATGATTCCATACAAAATATCCAGAGCTTCTCGTGATATCGTTCTATAAGCACCTCCTACCGCAAGAAGTTATGTCCGTTGGATTTGACTTAATTTCCTTTCAACGCTCACATAGGCATCTCTATGTCCCCACGACTGCAATCCAGACGTTAAAATCGGACGCACAGCTCCTTTCTAAAGTCTTACTATCATCTTGATTAATATTGTACTTCGTGAGTCCCATACGGAGCAATCCGTAATATACTCTTTTTGCTTTAACTGCTACATATTCATGTGCTCTGAGAAGTTTCTCATCTAGCCATAGTCCATGTGCTTTATGTTTTGTTGTAAATCTGATTCTCTCACCATAAAGTCGAAGGTATAGGTTTCTCCCATTTCCGCAACTATGGCCAACCACATTGTTCTTGTTTTAAATGCTGATAATATGAATCCTGTGACCTGGAACTTCAAGTTCTTCTAACGTCTGTTTCCTGCCATCATCTAAGTTATTACGACTATTGCCCTCCACATGCACCGTTAAGTCATAAGCGTATACTACGTATTTGCTTCCCTAGTTTGTTAATTGTTCCAAAATTGTGTACAAAACGAAATTCCAATACAGTGGACAAGTTACCTAACCTTGTGGACATCCTCCAGATGCCTGCTGTATTATCTGATTACCACCTATCCGCAGCAGGTAATATCTCGTAAATATAAGTGTAAAAGCCTCTCCAAACAATATGGTACAACTTTATTCCACATTGCAGCCAAAAATACTCTCCAATCCGCGTAATCGAATGCACCCTCAACGTCTAAGAAAGTACATAGAAAATATTTGGTGTCACGCCGCTCATTGTCCTCAAGGAGCTTTTTATGTGTCCCATCTATTCCTCTCCTATCCCGAAACCAAAACTGTCCATCATTAAAACCTTTTGAGAAATCCAACAATCAAGGATTTTCCCAAAAGTCGGAAATAACGCTATGTATATATAAACTAAATAATTTAAGTAGCATAACATTTTAAGAAAATTCTATTTCTTCAGTTACTATTATTTTCTATTGCTTTTTAAAAAAACTTGTTCCTCTAGTACGTATGAACTGACACTATATTTCCATATTTTATTACACGTAACTCTTTTATTTAAAAAAAAAGATTGTTATATAGTTTTTACTGAACACATACTCAGGAAAATTTGACATGTAAACGTTCTATTTAAGAACAGAAACGTCCTTTGACAATATTATTGGAATATAATCCGCTCTTAAATTAACAGTGAGAAATTGCGTTTTCATGTATACTTCCAAAATATTTTCCATCCTTTCAATAATCTACCTACTTAATCTACAAAGCAGAATATACGTACATAATTATATGATGAACATAAAAATTATTCAACAGTATAGAACAGAAAAAACCAGCCATTCCTCACCCACAACTCCCATTGCATTCCTTCTTGCATTTGCAGGATAACAGCTGGAGAAGATTGTCGGATGAGGGAAATTCCAAAGTGGTGATTGGTATCAGATTGTTGTTCTTTAGTGTCCACACCAGTTGTTCAGGGTTTTTTTTCATATCCTAGCCATTCCTGCACCTGGTAGAATACTCTCAGTGAATGTTGCCGTGTTACTGCTTTAGTAGGGATAGAGAGACAATATTTGAGGCTACCTTATATGCCGAAGTTACGTATTGCCTGTACCTCAATTTGTTCAATCAATCACAGTTTATTCCAGACCCGTACAAAGCAAGGAGAAATTGTTCTCATGCATTGATAGTTACCGCAAGATCGGCTTCAGGGTCCGTAAACATTTGATCGTGAGTCCAAGATCAGGGTTCTTCTTTAGCATGTTAATAAATTTTACTTTAACGTCGTTGTACAACACGGTTGTAGTGTCACAACCATTCATAGCGTGTAGAAATAACAAGTGATGAGCAAAACTTTGGTATAATATTGCAGGGACTTTTCCTTTCCCTGGCTTCAAGAAGTATACGTTGTCAGGAGTACACAACCCTACCATGTTAACCAGAAGATCTATATCTTTTCTCACAACTGTCAGGCTTTTGGCAGTGACCATGATCAGCATTACTGCATCTTCGTGTGCTTATTTGCAAATAATGTTGGACTTCTTGAATTTTGAAGTCAACATGGCAATCAGTTGACGTTTGTTCCTTGAATTGGCTAGGAAGTTTTCCTGATTTACTATGGGCACCACTGTGTCACTCATCTGCAGATCGATGGAATTTTTTTGCTTGACCTTCTCAAGCGCACCGTGTTCTTACAACATTTTTCTGAATCAGGGTATGCATAAAAACTACAATAGCAGTAGACTTTTACTTGGATTTAACATAGTCAACGTATGTGTCACAAATACTTGCGAATGCCACTCTACTTGACCCCCCCTATCAATCACAAATCTACCGCAATCCAGAATTCAGTTTCGTTGCACCGGTTTGAACGCGTTATAAAAATTTGAATTGGTACATTTTCTCAAGCCTTCTCGTCTTACATAGACATTGGATAAGAACAGAATTTATAGTGCAATAATTTCTCTATATTTTCATATGATTCTTTTGCAAACCTCATTCTCTGAGAGAGAGTGGTGGGATTCGACTGTGAACTTGAATATGGTGGCAAGGGATTTCACTCGGTCTTTCTTTTTGAATTTCGTAGATCTCAAATCACCTGCTACAATGTGATCTATGCACCGTGTACCCACCTCCCTAGACAAGTGACAGTTGATCCTTTCATCTCCAACGATTCCTGTGCCGTGCATGTGTAGGTTTACATGTTAAATTTGTATGAGTTCACACTGAAAAAATTACGATCTAGTTCCATAATAAAATAGTTACATATAACAAAATATGGAAATATTGCATCACATCTTTGTTGAAAATATGGAAAGTATTTTGGAAGTAGTACATGAAAATGCAATTTGTCATTGTTAATTTAGGAGCGGATTATATTCCATTCATTTTCTTCAAGTGCGTTTCTGTTCCAAAATAGAACGTTTACATATTATATTTGCCTTAGTATGTGCTCAGTAAAAACATATTTCGATCTAGTTCTACAATTAAATAGTTACATGTAATAAAATATGGAAAAATCCTTCACATCATACGTACTATCAGAACATGTTTTCAGAGAAATCAATAGAAAATAATAGTACCTAAAGAAATAAAATTTTCTTCAAAATAATTAGCTACTTAAATCATTTAGTTCATATAAATATGTAAATTATTTTAATCATGTTTAAATATTTCTTATAGGATATTGTGAAAGTAGAACTCTTGCTGAGGTGTTCTTAGCATATCTGTTGCGTCCGATATACTGTCAACTTTAGCGCGCTCTGACGTGTGGACGTAAGCCTTAAATGTACATCTGACGAAAAATACTCTACAAAAGACATTATTTGAAGGAAATGTAATGTAGTTAATTCTTATTTTGGACCCAATCATTTTTCTTCGTTCTTATTCCTGATGTTTTAAAGTCTTTTTTTCCGTTCGATATTCATTCCAGAAGTCCGTCTCATGTTCTCACTTTTGCCGTCTCCACAACAAAATTTATTTAATATTAATTTAAATTCTTTTGTGTTTAATATTAAATTTTATTATTTTACACTTTCCTAACTCCGTTGTCCACCATAATTGGCCTCCTTCACTATTTTTGGTCGTTCATCCATGCAACCTCGTAAGATACTCAACTGAACGGCATCAATCTCTTCATCAATGTATTCATTTGTACACAAAACTGGTACTTCCTGACACCAAGTTTTTTTGCTCGTCTAGTTTTCTCCAGTTTTTTCGTAGGCGAAATTCATGGCACATCTCCATCCCCAATCCTTTATTTAATTGTACTACTACTTCCATACCGGTTTGGTCACTATCCACCCAATCACGAAGCTGCCAGTGTAGCAGCTGCTCCTTCCATGCATTAGTGAGTGTTAAATCAATGATTGTGGAACCATTTGACCCATAAATGTGTATTCACCATAATCGTTATGTATTATTAAATTTTCTTCCGTCACGAGTTGTTCGAATAATTTTCCTCGTCTATTTTATGTTTTATCCCGCCATAATTTTGATCTCGCATTTCAATATATACAAAATAATAAACCCAAATGTCCTAAATCACGTAATATTCGTGTTAAAATTTCAATGTCTTCCACTATATTGTTTTCAAATGTACAAAACATGTTTACTCTTATCAGATCAACATCATCTTGTTGATTGACTATTGCCTCATGGCGTTGGCCGGTGAATTCTGTAAATTCCAAAATATGTACCAACCAGAAACGTAATGTTATATAAGCAGGTTTGCGGTTTGCATTCAGTCTTTCTTGAATGCATGCCAAATCATATCTTTGCTT
The DNA here is from genome assembly GCA_002313205.1 of Laupala kohalensis. Taxonomy (NCBI): domain Eukaryota; kingdom Metazoa; phylum Arthropoda; class Insecta; order Orthoptera; family Trigonidiidae; genus Laupala; species Laupala kohalensis. The sequence goes on along the minus strand of NNCF01129133.1, from coordinate 151,177 downwards.
CACCAAATGAGTACCGAATTCTGCCTATCCGGCATGTTCCCTATGAAGATTTTCTTGCAAAATTCTAACTGTCATAGTTAATAGTTTGCTCAAATATTCTCTTTACGTGAACAACAACATTCTAGTACTCCATGATCATCTTGAAAATTCTTGCGTGCACAATTTACTAATTTTCACCCTTTTGCTTTCTTTGTGCATGCCTTATATTGATGACCTATACCGCAATATCTGCAACAATCCTCCTTGACTTTGCACATTTGTGCCATATGTCCGTATTTGAAACAATGGAAACAGCGAAACGGCTCCAGGTCTTCTTGAATCCTGTAAATTTTCATATCCCCTCATAGCCGTCCAATAGACTGGAGCCGCGTGTGAATGCGTTCTGCTACTTCCACTATCCAATTGTCCACCTGACTATAGCGGAACGTTTCTCTAAAAATTATCCCCGTACTTGTACGAAGCGCCTCTTTATCCCAAACATCATCCGAATTTCAATCCGTTATTAATTCTAAGAACTCTTTTTCCTTTTCCCCTTTGTCCACCCCATGTATCTTTATTCGAGGGTTTCTCCTTGCGTAGTCTTGTGCTATTATTTCGGCATGATCACCTACCGCACCCATTATTCTCTATTTTTCTTCTTTTGTTGGTAAAACTAGTACCATGTCCCCTTTTTGCGTTCGCTGTGTGATTTTAGCATTTATTTTCCTTTCTTTCAAACATTACCGCAGATCATCCTCCACACATGTTTGTCCATGGTCCTTGCCACGGACAAGTATCGTTTCCTGTCTTGTGCGCTAATCTACACGCCCACCTGCCACCTGTGCTTAAGTTTGTTGTATACCCTGTTGTAGCCGTTTATCTAGTTGGCGCTCTAAATTTTCCCATTGTTTTTTCTCTAAAGTCTGTTGAGCGCGCTGTGATTCAAACCACTTTATTGTCATCCCCTCAGTCTCATTATGTACAATTGTTTTCGGATTGACAAGGAAACGGATGATGCACATAAGTAATTACTAGGAGACATCACACAAAGGGATAACAAGTATTGTTAATGCGTCTTCCTGGATGTTGAGAGTGCTTTTGATAATGCAGATTGGGGTATTCTTGAATAAATGATAAAAGAGAAAAGAGTACCAGGATATTTGAGAAGAATTGTTAACTCTCATTTGCAAGACAGGTTTTTCCTCTTGAAAATTGGTGGCAAACTGTTCCTGCATCAGGCAACAGGTGGATCACAAGGATCAGCCAGAAGACCGATTTACCAAGAACGGGGACGAAAGGTTTTTGCATTTGCCTGAACATCTTTTTAAGAGTAACAGGTTGAAATTGTCAACAACTAAAACACGTGTGATGTGATTCGGCCATAGTTGCGTGAATCGAAGATATCTATGTTTAAAACTGTACGGGGAAAGGATAAAATTCACAGGAAAGCATAAACTTCTCGGTTTAGTTTTAGATGAAAAGCTGTTCTTTCACGGATTACATCGCATATGTTGCTGCAAAAGTCAAGCGTCTCTATTGGGGTCTCATGAAAGTTGGATTAACGAAATACAACTTCGAACGAGTGGAGAAAGTAGATTTATATAAAGGAGCCGAGCACCCCATTTTGACATATGGCTCTCAAGCATGGGGTTATAGAGCACCGTATGCATATGATGGAAGAAAATTAAATTCCATCCAACGATCATGCCTCTTGACGATTGGAGGTGTCTATCGGACACTCTAGGGGGAGGCATTAGAAGTTTTGTACGGAGTAATGCCTTTATTTATACCTGGTTAAATTACAATATCGTCAAAGATTAGAACAAGATGGGAGTGTTACTCTGAGTGTTACACAGAGGCGAAATAGTACGAAGATCAAAACGGCGAAAGTGATCATGGATGCGCGACAGATAAGGTGAACAAAGTCAGAGAAGGGAAGGGTGACCCACAACTAAATAACAGACGTATCATTTGCGTACAAGAATAGACAGTGGTTTAAACAGAATCCATTTCTCACTGAACATCTAACCGGACATGGATATTTCAACAATTTTTTTGTAGACAGAGGGTTACGAGATGCGAAGGCATGCATATGCGGAGATAAAGAGGAAGCAAGCGAATATCAGTTATGGGATTGCGGAGCGAACGGAGTACAATAAATCCATTTAAGTGACAGGGGTATAAGCGATTGCAGACAAGCTTCTACGAATAGATACACAACATAAATTTGCAGCCTTTCGAGAATTTGTAACAAATTTGTGTCAAGTACGAGACATATTGAAAGAGGAGATAGAGGGATAGTAGATGTGTGTCCACCTCCACGTACCAATGACGGAAACGTTGGAAAATCCCAGTTGTAAAGTTATGCGGAAAAGGAAACCAATATAACAAGGAATGATTAATACAGAGAGCTTTGTAATGACATAGTTGTAGACAAGGTGGCCAAAGCCAAAATAAATTTTTTTAAAACTATGTACAATTGTCTTCAATTCTTCGGCTCCTTTCTGCAATTCTTAACAAATACTTTCATGTGTAGTTTGCAAGCCACCCTTTCCTGAAAATTATTATTTTAATTGAGAATATTTCTTTCTTCTTCACGCTGCTCTTTTAGTATCTTCATGCTGCTCTTTTAGTATCTTCTCAAATTCGCATAAGTATGTCTACTTCCCCTTCCATATTTTCCTTTACCACGGTAAAATATTCTTCCGCACGATTTTAACCCTCAAACAAACGCGCTGAGGTGGAATCCACCCCACACTTATGTTTTTCGTTTGTTTAACAATAAACTTTATTCCGTTCACCGTTTAACTTTGTGTACTTCTCTGCCTCCTTCCCCAACTCAGTATATCGAGTTTTGATCGGTTTTCGCACTTTTGTCCCCCCTTTAAATACCATTGTTTATTGTGTGGGTTGTGATCCACCCCACGCGTGTGTTCTCGCTACAAAATATTTACAGCTGTCACTTAGCTCTGAGGAGCCGCGCCTAGAAGGGAGAGTCACTTTCGAGACTTCCAGTCACATCTCGGTCATTCACCCTATCCACCCCATGTTTCGGGGGTGGGGGTAGGGTCGTTGAGGGATAATTCTTGTTGCAAAGAAGGAAAAGCGGTATTACTTTCATACAGCTGCGCCTTGAAAGCATAAAGAATTTCTTTTTCAGAACGGGAGTGTCATTCACACACTTTTTAGTTTCCATTTTATTGTGTTCAGTATTCTTATAAATTCAGTGTTTCGAACTCAATTGCTTTAGTTTTTGAACGGGGTGTGAGTATTCGATAAACAGGATAAATTTTCTAAAGAGCTGGAGAGAACGTGTCCTCTAATGATGCATATTGTCTCGAGTGATCAAAACTTTAGTTTTTAATGGTACAAAGTTATTTGAATATAATATAAAATAAAAATACTTTCACTTTATGACATTTCTGCATGCATGCAATAAGACTTGAACATTTTAAAGTATGTTTTACGTTGTTTTTCCTCATTTTTATTGTAATAAATTGTACATTTTGTGTGTAATTTACTTTTAAAATTTTCAATATAAAAATTTATTATTTCTGAACCAATAATTGTTTTACTCTTCCTCTAAAAAAATGTTTCTCTCATTTCAAAAAAGGACACAGGATAAAAATATATTGTAGTTGTTCTTCATATCTAACAAAACGTTTCGAAATACAGTACTGTTAACAGATTTAATTTTTATATTTAAAAGATAATTTCTAACATGTAAATAATAATTGAACTACATTAACACGATGTTTGTCTTTGCAATAAAAATATGATGTGAAAAATAAAACAAATTCCTTCATTTAAACAAAATTTACTTTGGGGTAGAAACCTTCCCGCGCGTGTACTTAAGTTCCAGTTTTTTGTGCGTGTGCTTGAGGGTTAAGTTACTTCCTCCAATTTCACTTTCAAAAGTTTTTATTCGTGCCCGTCATCCACATTTATACACCCATTTAGTACGTTCCTATGTAGATCAATACTCGTAGACACCATTTCATTAATTTTAATATGGTTATCATCCATTTTTTTCTCTCACTTGTTCCTTCTCCCGCAAAGTGTCTGTTCAGTCATTTTTTGAACTATAATGTCATTATACAAGAACAATCTAGTGGACTCTATACATCACGTACTATTCTCGCCATCGATCGATATGATCAGTCGGGCGTCACGACGTCCGTCTGCTGTCCATTGGCTTTTCGAACAAGATAGCAGCCATCTAGCGAGCCAAGTCATGTCGCTTTGCGCTCATCACTCGCTCCGGAGCAGAAGTCTCTGGCAAGAACTCGACTTGCTCTCACCACTTGCTCTCAGACCACATCGCACGTCACATTTCCTCATGATCACCGGAGTAAGCACTCGCCCGCGCACGAGCAGTCACCTTCCGCCAGCAGTCAGCCTCTCGCGAGCATTCACTTTCACTCGGATGCAGTCATTCATGACTCTCCTCACAAGCAGTGAGCCTCCTGCCAGCAGTTAATCTCGCGAGCTATCACTCATCAGGAATTCGCTCACTCACTCTCGCTCTGCCAACATGTGATCACTCATCAGCAGACAGCAGTGCTCACTCTCGCAGTCGGCAGCCGCTCACTCATCCCAGGGTCTCACTCGTCTGTCAGCCTCCTACCAGCAGTCTGTCACTCCACAACTGGCTGGCCAAGCAGACAGTCATTCACCCGCCTCGCCATCATCACGCCGCAGCGTGGCAGACGCACCATGTCGGCTCTCGCCGCGGGACCCACTCGCAGCCACTCCATTGCACTAACGCCATGCGAGCTAGACCTGAAGGAACGGTCATCTCATCTCATCCCAGGGTCTCACCGGCGTTTAGGTTTTGTACTATCAGCATATTACATTATTTTCATGTTGCTTGTTACTTTCAGTTTCATGTCATTAAAATATTTTGTTGGCAACTAGTGTTCCATTACACCAGATTTAAACCTCTCATTATGGTCCTTCGACCATTCCATGTGCAGATATTTTTCTACGGAAAATTGTCCCTACATTTTCTGGTCCTTCGAACCAGTGTCGTTTATCGAAATTTATTTCCATAAATCTGACACACCTTCAATAACATTAGTTTGAAGTCTAACACCAAGTCTTTTGAACTTTTCTCCGGGGAAAATATCGTTCAATTGTTCAACCCGTCGATGCATTTGATTAACTTCTATCCCTTGTAATTCCTGTTCACCTATCATGCGTATATCTATTCATTTCTTCTTACTTCCTCCTTGACAAGTCCGAGAATCCGGAGTGACTGTAGCCTTCAACGACGTTGCCTCACTTGACGTTGCACTGTGTACTGGCGAACCCACTCACTAAATCTGAATCAGTTAAATAATGACTGTTTGAACCAGATGAATTTAGATCAATGTAAAGCAGTCACGGTTGACTGACAATAAGTATTTCGATGAGGTTGAACTCAAAGAAACTGTCATGGCGGATATTCGTACCAGTAGCAGACAATTTCATTTCGCCGTATACTCCTCTCCAATGACAAAGAAAGAATAGGAGAAACACGTTTTCATTGCGTGTCACGTGTTCTTACCCACTAAATCTAAATTAGTGTAAGAAACAACTGGCCCGACTATTGCCTGTATTGAAGTCAACTCTCTGTAGTGCTCTCTGCTAGTGGGATAGGGAACTACTACTACCTTACAGATGCAGGGCCATAGCAAATGGTTATACAGTAAAACAATTATATTGACGAGTCATTTTCATTTGTATTTTGAGTGAAGGTATATTGTTAACTTTCATTCACGTATACGAGTGGTTTGACAAAAACAATCATTTTTTATTAATTTATAATCCATGCGTGAATCGAGTCTGCGAACTTCAAGTACAGAATATTGACGGATACGCTGCGGAGTAAGGAGAAAACTGTGAAAAACTATATGTAAAACATATCTTCGTAAGCAACGTTCTATGTTGAAAAAAAAATCTTTTTCATGCTACAGAAATGGAATTTGCAACATATTTCATAAAGATTCCTTTTACTTTTGTTACAACGCTTGAGATATAATCTCACATGGACTGCGATTAAAACTGAAGTGAAATGTTACTTACGCCACTTCGCTGTTCACGAACTCAAACACTTCTTATATAATTTTAAAACATTATAATAATGTATTACATCATTATTTAGAATATAGAAGAAACAAAGTTTTCACTTTCTCATATATGTAGTATATAGGATGTTTTGTAATCGTGAAAAAATCCGAAAGCGAGATTTCGACGAAAATATCCGTTTTGGTTATCCCTGGTTCAGAAAAAGTTGTTTTTGGCATAACGTCCGTCCGTCCGTCCGTCCGTCCGTCCGCCTGTCCATCCGTCTATGCGCAGCGATTCGGAGTAAATATATTAACCAATTTATTTCGTATTTCGTAATTACGATCGAATTTACTTGTTGTCGATGCTCATGCTCTATTTTGTTTTTACTTTAAAACACTTGAAGGTCAAAGTACTCTTTTGAATTTTTCTCAAAAACGGCTCCAACGATTTTGTTTAAATTTTCGGTACGTAAAGTACAATTATCATGCATTACATCTACATTAGTGGTATTTCGCTTGAAAGTTTAGCATAGACGCAGGAAATTATTTTCTGTCTGATACACTTACGCATTTGTTTAGTTTCAAGAAGCTTGAATGATATTAAGCCGTGTAAATGGACCAAGTATTTTCTATTTTCATTTTTGAAATTCTCTTAGATAGTAAAACAAAGTTAAGTATACAAAAACATAGCTTCCTATATGAATGATAAGGTAATTTATTTCACAGTAATTGACCGTAAACTGATGGTCGTGATAAAAAGATACAGAAATTAAAAATCTGCATAAAATATGACAATACAACAAATAACACCACGCACAAAGACAGGAGACATTTCAGTAAAACACGTCGCCTGAAACCATAAAAAATACTCCCCGTTACATGGAAAAATTTAATGAAACAGTAATGAAGTAAATACGTAAATCAATAACTCGTAGATGAAAACAAATACGAAACAAATAAAAGAAAAAATATATATTCCAGCACGGAACCGGAAATCTCCGAGCTACTGGACCCCGTGAGTCCCGAGTCGCATCTTTTCGATCCTGCGCGCCCCACTCACGTGCTGGTGCACGGCTACGTGGGACACGTCAACTTCAGTGGCACGACCTTCATCTACAGAGGTGAGTCTAAACCGGCGTCCAGCTTTCAGGGTTCCTTTCCAGGTTTGTGACGAGTGGCCTATTTATTCAGTTTCCTTCATCGAGGAGTGTTATATTTTACCCGAATACTCATTATTCTACATGTAAATAGTGATCTCCCACTGGCTCAGGATCGATAGAGTCAAGGAATGGGATCGCGCCCAGCGTTGCTTCGCAGGGGAGGCTCCAACGTGATCGTGGTGGACTGGGGCCCTCTCGCCGCTCCCCCATGCTACCCTGCGGCAGTGCTCAACACCTTGCACGCCGGCCGCTGCACGGGCGCGTTGCTTGTGGCCTTGGCTCGGCGCTACTCCACGCTGCGCATGCGCCACGTCCACGCCGTTGGTTTCAGCTTGGGGGCGCACGTGGCAGCGTTCGCCAGCAATGCAGTGGAGGACGCCACCGGAGAGCGCTTCGGACGCATTACAGGTAGGGACGAAGAAATTAATATTTCCGATTCACTTCACTTGGCGTTGCGTATTTGTGAATTTGTCCGAAAACGACCAAGTATAAAAGAGGTACATTGTTTGCATTTCCTCTGTTGTGACAAATTCGCGAACACCCGTTTCCGTCGACTTGCCTGTTTTAAGTCAAACATCAAACGAAAAATTTGCGTTGACCATCCACTCTTGGTTAGCCGTTGTTCGCTGAGTAGAGTGCGCGTGATCGAGACTTGTTCGTTCTGGTTCTGGTTCTTTAACCTATACCCTTGACTTTTTTATTTCATAACTTTTGTTTCTATAACAATGGACAACATTTCTATTGACTGAAATGACGGAATTTTAAGATATCTAGAATTATATCAAACTTATCCTTGCATTTGGACACATGAATTGTCAACATCCACCCCTGCTTTGTTTGCCATGGTCTTTATATTTATGCAACATATCCTGAAAACATGAATTAAAGTAAACATGCTGCTTCCGTTATCATCAGGTCCAATCATTGGTATAAGCAAATATTTTCGGCATGATTGAGTTATTTGCTGGTTCATTCCATGCGTGGATGACACGTTTCTGATATTTGTGAATACATCAAATATTTGACCAAATACAGCGATAACACTACACAAATACGCAAAGCAAGTAAGTGCCACCATCACAGAAGTCACTTGCCACTTCGTATTTGAAGCGGGAAATGACGGCGACAATTATTCCTGTTTTGTTCTCATTGCATTAAAATGGTTCGAATTATATATGAGGAATAACAAAGAAAACTTCTTACAGAAAATAAAAATATCTTAAAAACAGTTTAATAAATCTTTAATTTTTCGTTAGTTCCTAGCATATTTAATGTTTTAATAGTTGTGTATGTAATTTCCTACTACTATTATAGGAAATTGTTTCAGTTTTTAAATGTACTCCACTTAAGCATCAACATCGATAATTTTATCTCAAATCTTGTAGTGTTTTATTGTTTGGCAAATGAAAATGTTATTAATAAGTATGCAGTGCAGAATATTCTTTTTATCCGAGAAAAGTGTCCATAACATTAAGGGTACGAAAACGAACGCATAGAACGCGGTTTCGTAAGTTCCGGTGCGATGAGGTATACATAGCAGCGACTGATTTAAACAATACGTATGAGCTCCGGTAAAAGGTTTTTGAAAGGTGTTAATTGTATACTTTGAATGGTAGTCTATAGCAGAAGGAAGGTTTTATGGGCCTATGAACAGAAATTTAACGTTGTTGATCCACGGAAGTCTGATTTAGAATACCACGAAACCGAAATACGGAACACTTCAGACGAGCTTTTGAAATTGATATTGGTATTAAAGAATTGAGTGGAGCATCTACGCTAAAATCTGTACCGCAAGAAGATGAAAACTGTATTACGCTAGCTTTCTGCATTTAGAGAATAAAATAAGACGCAGTGACCTTTATGTAGTTAAATAAGTCTTGTATACTGTAACACGCCGATATTTCTTCTATATTTATTTAATTTATTAATTGATTGGATTAATCGTCGTTATTATCAATATAACATGAGCCAGGGCGTGGATTCGCGAACATTCCAACTTATTGCGCACCCAAAAGTCTAGATTCCCTATTTAATGGAATAAAAGAACTTAGCATAGTAAGTTTGTACTGCTTTTTTGACAAATTTACTTATTAAAAAATTATTATTTATTATTGACTGTGAATATGAGAAAAGTATATTATAATAAACATATTTATTGAATTTGAATGTGTGTGGGGATTATTACGCAGAATAAATTGGATTTAAATGTATGATGGATATTATGAAGAACAGATATATTGAAACTGAATATGTGAGAGGGTCATTGTAACATCACACCACAAGCCCTGATGCGGTGTGTGTATTTTGGTAGAAGCGGAATTCACATAAATACCACAATTCCTATTGTAGTTTTCTTCGCTGCCACCAGCCCAGATTCCGGGGCAATTAAACACACGTGTAATAACAATAATTGATGATTTAATACAAATTAAATAGAAATCTGAATTTACAAAGGAGACAAACTCCCAAAATCATTAATACATATATAAATCTGTTATTACACAAGTAATGCTACCAGAAAGCATTAATTACATAAATTTAGTTGAAGACAACTAATTTGTAAAAACCCTCTGAACCTCCAAAATTACTAGTTGCCTTCTCGAATAACGAACTGTTACAAGTTACGTCACTCCTAACTAGTAATAAGTTTACCTAGACTACCGCAGCAGCCTCATGATTCATAGAGTCTCTGCGACCGATGCTAGCCAGGTCACATCTCACACAGACATCAACAGCGCCAGTTTGTTTGCACGTCTGGATCGAAATTTGTGCGAGTACGGGTCATTAAGAAGTGGTAGGACTAATGAGGGCAAGCCATGACCGACGCGTTTGGTCGTTAGGGAAGAGCGTGTTGGTTGCTGTGAAAACTAATCCAAGAACCAGCATAGGTGTCCTTGCCTCGGACTTCAGAATATCTGGAAGCAGTGTCCAGCGTGTTTTGAACGCCGAGTCCTCACACACCTTTCATCTCCAAAGGGTGTAGTTATTATACCCCTATGAACATCCTGCACGTGTGCATTTCGCACAGTGGTTTCTGCAACAAAGTGGCCGAGATGTGAATTTCCAAGCTTATGTGTTATTCACTGATGAGGCCACATTCACTAAGGTTGACGTATTCAATCCCCACAATGAGCATTTGTGGGCATCAGTAAACCCCCACGGTGTGCAGCACCACGCAACACAACATCACTTCACAGTTAATATGTGGGCGGGTTTGGTCGGCGACTGCTTGGTCGGAATGTCTTGCCATCACGCTTGACCACCGCAAATTATCAGACCTTTCTGGAACAGTTTCTTCCCGACATGCTTGAAGATGTTCCAGCAAATGTGAGGCGCAACATGTGGTTCCAATATGATGGGGCGCCTGCTCATTTTGGACTGGCTGTTCGCAGGCATTTGAACAGGTCATTCACGCATTGATGAGTTGGGCGTGGTGGACTGGTTACCTGGCTAAAGTAATTATTAGTGATAAAGATTTGAGGTCAAATAGTGGTAATTCAAGGCACAACAGTGCCTCGACCTGCATAATCAGAATTTCTAATGTTTACTTTACAAATGTAATCATGAGTCGTGGGTGTCTAAAACAGACGCAACTCACGGGGGTTCGGCGCAACGCGTGTGATGTCTGAAGAAAATGTGCAACCACCGAACTAGTGAACGTCGACCCGCAGTAAAAAAATAGTGATGTGTTACGAAACAAAAATCATACCAATCGGAAGAAAAGTGACTTATGTGATTTTTTTCGTTTTTGTTGGGGGGGCATTGAGACTTATGGGAATTTCCTCCCATAATTCCCATACTCCGCCCTCGAATTCCCCGCCCACTTGAAGTGCGCCGTGCTTCCGAGGGAGTGCGTAGTCGTGGCTCAGGCCCGCGCGCGACAATCACCGCCTGACTGCGCCGCCCAATGGCCTGCCACGGTGACGGCGGAGGCTGCGTACTAGTAAGGAGTGAGACGAGGGAGAAGAGGGGAGAACACTTTGGGAGAAGGGAAGAAAGCAATCGAGCTTGAGGCATGAAGCAGTGATCACTCGACGGTGGGCACTGCTTCCCTTCGCGGTGATCACTCGTGCAGAGCCAACACGCGATCGAACGACGGTCCGAGAGGGGCTCGAGCCGCAACACGACGCGAGTAAGCACTGGGCACTACCCTCAAGGTAGTCGAGCGGGCTTTCGGCAGCAAACGCTGGAGCCGCATACTCTCGCCTACCGCGTGACACGGTGTGTCACCATACCCTTGGAATTGGTGGGGAAGCCGATTGGAGACATCTGGAGACAGCACTCCGCTGTGAATGAGAGACGTTTCCGGCGCCGAGGACGAGGGTTCTCGCCTACACTTGGCGCGATACCACGGCGCGTCCGGGGGACAAATAATTCGAACCACAAACGCGGCGGATACACGCCAACTTCGGGCGGTCTACCCGCTTGTCCAAAGGCTACCGCCCTTCCGACGACGCAGGTGAAGGGCTGTCCTTTCCCGATTCAGGAAGAAGAAACCTTGCGAACGGGAAAAGCACTTATATTTGTTACTTTATTTAATTTGTTTTATGTAGGTATAATAAACGTTTAACTTGTTGCCGCTTGTTCCTTGTCTTGGAGCATCATATAAGCCTTCCTCCGTTGCTGTATGACCGGCGGTTCCTCTCAGCCCTGATAACCTTACGACGATCGACAAGATTTCTAGTAGCGGACATTTTGTCGAGTCACTACATATATACAAAAAATTATGTACTGGTAACATTAATCCATTATTATTAATTAATTAAATGATTTATATTAATTACTTCGCGATGCTAAGTGGTTCAACTCATAATATCCACCCTATTTAGGTGATAAAGCTCCACGTTGGGATAGCCTAAATTGTAAGAGGACCAAAAATAGAGATGTAGATAATATTAATTACCAATTAATTAATTAAGTCTCAAAATACGACTGAAAGTCTACTTAATCACCTGGAGTTCTGCTAATTACTCAGGCCCCACCTTGAAGTGCCACTTGTAGTAAAACTTAATTAATACCACAAGAATAAAAAAGGGTAGAGGATAACCATACCACCATTAATCAATAAATCAAAAGTAATTAAGGAAATTTGTAACGGGCGGGGTTCGTGTCCATGTATTAAAAGAAACACATTTTTATTATAAAAAACGCGCAGCGTCAAAATAAAATGGGTTTTTCATTTCTAGCTACTACATTCTTCAAATTGTCATTACTATACTACACATGCTCACACACATTCCCTTTGTTTATCCACCAAAATTCACGCGCTTTATGTTACACAATAGTTCACAGTGATGTGGGTTCCATGACAAGTCTCAACACATCATTTTCCTCCTATATTTACGTTAAACAATTAATGATGAAACAAACAAAGCTAATTGGTTCATTACTGACTAAACATTACTGTCTTTCCTATTAAGTCTGTCGTAATGAAGCACAGGTTCTATCTTCGTCCGAAGACACACTGCTCGCTTCTACTTAAGCTGGATGCAACCAACTGTGAGAAATTTACCTTGTTTACAAAACATTGTATACAGGTTGACCTGCCTCATGCCAAACTGAGTGGTCGCTTTGGGCTGTACTTTGGTTCGATGACCTTATGGGTTTCCGTGCTGCTACTACCTGCGGTGCCTTCCCGCTGAATGGAACCAGCCGCCTCTTGTAACCCGATTTACTGATTCCTCCAGTCACTGCGCTCACGGCCCATGACCTAATTACTGTTCGTGGCCTAGACTTCCTGAGTCTCACACTTCCTAACCTCAACCAGAACTCATTGCGAAATTTTTTTCTAAGTTAGGATTACTTGTTCAATATCCGAACTATCTAGCCATCTGACACGAATAATAATAATTCAAATTCACAAATAACAATATCGAATGTTTATCGATTTCATTAATAAATTTCAATCATTAACAACTGATTAACAGGAGACCGCACTCGAAATGTTCACGAACCGAAGTGCTATCTCACTTAGCCGTACGACTGAGCACGCTAAGTAAATACATCTCACAATAAATCGAGGTGAGAATGATCTCCGATAACTCGAAGTCGAATGAAAAATCTGAGAATCTACTCTGAAGTAAAAAATCTCCGAATGTGAGAAAATACTCTGAATCGATCTGAATGAATCTCAGAATAAGTAATACTCGGAATAAGTCATAAGTGATAAGTGATCTCTGCGCCTCCGCGCACCTCATTTTATAATAAACATCCCTTCTTCTCCTCAGAATTTAGAGGAAAGTTTACGTCCTTCATGCCACGTGATTTCAGGCACCAATAATTTGTTTGGCCTACTCCACGTGGAATCCCCACGATAGGCTGAAGGTTCGTGACGTATGTTGCATTCTCGACGAATCACGCTATTCTGTTTAACAGCAACGTTCTTTGCTTTCTCTCGTCGACACGCCGAGACCACGTGGCTACCTCTTGCCAAACTGAGTGGTTCTTACGCTGCATCTTCTATTGTCTAGTGACAGTTGGGCTACCGCCAAAAGAACTCTTAGTTCAGCAAGTCTGAACTTGCCACATATCCCTAGGACTTTCGTGCCTCAAACCGTGCTCTTTGTTAGACATACTGCGTCGTCCGTCTGTTTGTATGTCGTGCCGCCTCGCTTTGATCAATTGAGTTCTAACTCTTTTCAACTCCCAAATTTTTACGATCTTGTTTTTCGGTTCTGATTCCCATCTTCTGATGTCCCAGAAACCGCTCCCTTGAACCACATGTTTCTCCACCCACGCCTTCAGTTTAAACCTTACAAAAGACACCCCTGGTTAATTTTGGGTTGATTTCCTATTGTATCTGTCACGTCTGGTTTTTTGCACTGTGCGGTCTACTGCGTGTACCCGTCTCCCTTGAATTTCGCCGCTTCGTCTCCCACGCTTTTGTTAAATGTTTACAAAGCGGCCTCTGGTTAATTTTGACCACGTTCCCAATTATTTTAGTTATTGCGGACGCGTGCGGTCTACCGCGCGTAAACGTCTCCCTTGAAGTAAATCTCTATTATGGTCATCCGAGCCTTATGAAAAATTGTGTCCTTTCACATTCTCAACGGCGGCAACCGCTCCTCTGTAGGTGCGTGGCGCGGGCTGTTGTGACGCCCTGTCCACGTCGCCTCCGTCAACGGTTTTTGAAATGTTTCTCGAGTTTTTAACGTCCTACTTTTAATTTAAAATTAACAAAATTAATATATCGTACTGATACACAGTAGCTGAGTTCCCGTGGCTTCGCTCTTGTGAATTGTATAATAAGTCACACAATATTATTTCTCATATCCCTATTGATATCCAGTAAGAATGCTATACATTTATGCCGGTGGTTTGACAGAATGGGTGTGTATCCACAATCCTTTATTTTCACTGATTAAATTTAAAACCCTGGTGTTTTTAAACACCTACTGAGATATATTTTAGAATTAATTCAAGAACCAATAAGAATGAAATTTATGCGCTTGTTGATAATAACTGGCAGTTGTCTGATTTTGAATTAATCCATTTTTACTTATTCGAAACACAGAATAAAAATATCTCTCGTCTGAAGTTACACTTAACATTATTGGGAGTTGAATATTTCCTCTCAGCAACCACGAACACGTCAAATTATTGACAATATCGGTCATTTTCGGTACTACACTTTTCCCAAACCCCACCTTTAGGGGTTACGTGCACCTCACATTGTTTGAATTGTACATAACGTCATCAGGAGAAAAAAATCAGGAGATTCATTTAAGAAAACCCGTAAACCATTGATTCGTCTTGTTTTTTTATAGGTTGTTTTAAATATTTTTAAACCTCCCCCTCTCCACTCCAGCTTTCACGGAATCTTATCTCCATGTGGTCTGAACTATATATACTAGCTGAATACCCGCAGCTTTGTTCGCGTGAAATCTGCAATATGTCTCCAATTTTATTTTTTTGTCATATCTTCATAGGTATCCACAGATAACACATCCACAGAGAATGTTATCGATTAATGTTTGAGGTTTAATAGTATTGGTGTGTACTCTCAATCCATTATTTTCACTGATATAACTTAAAAAACAGGTTTTAGAAAACACTAATTTCCCATTTCACACTCTTATGTGTAGAGTTTTGGAAAATCCTTTCTTAGCGGACATTTTTTATAATTTTTGTGTCACGCTCTTCCCAACCCCCACCTCTAGAGGCGTCGTGCAACTCATGTGGTCTGAAGGGTCCATAATGTCATTGGAAATACGAATATTCATCTCAGAATTCCCTAACATCTGTCTTTTTTTCGTTATTTTTACGTCTCGCTCTTTCTGCCCACAGATCTAAGGATACAGTGCTCCCATGTGATCTCATTTTGAGCATAACAGCATTGGTAGTTGTAACATCTCGTCAACCCTAAAACTATCAACCCTAAAAATAAAAAACTCGAGGTTTATTTTTTACATTTCAATATTAGTTTTCAATTCTTTACATCCATAAACCCATTTCCACCCCACACCTCACCCAAGGGATGCTACTGGTGTGTCTGTTTCATGAGGGCCGAGTTCAAACATACGCGATATCGGGACTTCACTATCACCTCAGCGACACCGAAAATTATGGATTCGTCACTGGTATCTGTCATGATATTTTTTTCGTGGCATCCCCTTCCCCAGCGGATATACGGGTTGATTGTGAACTTTGACGTCTATCCCTTAGGGGATAGGGGATTTATAACGGCTGATTGTGAACTTTGACGTCTTCATGAACGTCAATACTGATTTCAGCAGCCCCGAAAACTACTATCTCAACACTAATATCGGTCACTTTCGATTATTTTTACATTACACTCCTCACCCCGAACACAAAGGGAGTTTATTCTTTCTAGGAGGTGATCGTGTACTTATCTGGCAATAAGGTAGTCACTTCACTTCAGCGGTTCACTAAGGCAACTACCTTTTACTCTTCAGATACACTTTCAAGCTATTAGTATACATGTTCTTAAAATCAATAAATCAAAAACTCGAGGTTTCAAACCGCGCAACGCGACATAACAATAATTACCAATAAATGAAACAACATATTTTTCACTTCGTCCTTTTTAGTAAACAAGAGTTTTCTTTGAAATAATATAGAAATGGTCTATTGTTGGATTAATTGTAAGAAATTCAGAAATAGTTAATTTTATTAGAAACACTGATAAATACGTTTCAAGTAGAACATAAAACATTGCTGTAAAATATAAAATTAACTTAACCTTCTTTTGTATAGTAAAAATTACTGTTTCTTACTTAAAGCTTTATTCTTTAAGAACGTAAACAAACTTTTGAAATGAAATAATGAATCGATACAAATTTTCACGGTCTACTGCATACATGAATTGTGACTTAACCATGCCTTATTGAAAGAAAATCAACATATAATTTATAATCTTCGATTTTGCACTTTTAAAGATTGTAAAACGAATTTAAATCTCAATACTACAAAAAAATCAAAGCGAGAAATATCAAACATGTCCAGGAAAATCATACATTCCTAAGTATCTCACGTATTCAAAAACCGTTTGTCAATGTAAATAATAACCATTTTTGCAACATAAATAAAATACAAATACTTACCTCAGCTAATCAGTTACAAAAACTCATACGACACATTAATAAATAAAAGCTATTTTAACGAACAAAACTTCACTACGATTACGTTTGGCAACTTATCATTGTTACTCTTCAAATGCCGTTTCAAATATTTTCACAAAGATCCATTTTTGTCATTTTATTTGCGCCATGGCACAAAAGAATTAAACACGTATGGTGTTTATTATAATCTGATTGTAAAATTAAAGCAGACAATACTTCAACACGTCCATAAAACCTTGAATAACATGCCCTATTCACGATAAATAACACGATTGTCCTGATGTTCACCGTCTTACTACTATATTTTTGTAATCAAGGTGACTTTGACTTAGCTACATGGCACATCCACAAAATGTTCGCTTGATTGGCATAATATTAATTCCCCGAAAAATGTACTTTAAAATTAAAATTTTCGAATGTTTTGAATGTTGTCATTCATTGCTATTCAATAGCTATGAGAAACCCCAAATTTCATGTTTCTACGGCTAGTAGAAATATCAAATAATGTTCAACTATAAATAAGTGAGTGAAAGAGTTACACGGGGTGCTTTATATTATATGGGATATTATGTTATTTATATTTTACAGAAATCTTGAAAATAAAGCGACACTACTGTCTTCTATGAATTGAAAAGTTTTAAATTTAATGAAAAATAAAACAGAAAACACATAAAAGCCACTAACAAATTCTTCTCTCTCCGGTTTACAATGACTGACCGTTAGATGAAAGGAAAGAAAAGAAGGAGGGAAATTTGAAATTGAATTTTCAAGAATTTACTGTTGTCCATTTAAACTGGAATGAGTAGGGGCTCCTAGGGACCAGATGAAGCCTTTTTCATGTGTGTTTAGATCTAGTTTCCAAAATCATATCTTTAAATCATTTATACCGCGAGTGGGTTTTGGACAAATAGCCACAACGAGTTTATATTCAAAGAAAAAGAAAACAAAAAATGTTTTATGTAGACTTGCATACACCTTCACAAACCAATTCCAAATCGTTCTTTAATACAAGTCAACAGGTCGCCGAGCCGCCAGAAAAAGAATCCTCAGAAAATTGCAGGACCCAAAATCCAGTCTTTCGACAGAGATCCTCAGCAGCAGTACGTAGAGCAAATCCGAAGTATAGCGTAGCCGTCGTGTAACTCGATCTTCCGTGATATCTTGCGGAAAGGCAGTAGTTCGCGTTTCTCAGAACCATATTCCGAGTACACCAGGGCCGACTCGAGCGGCAGCGGCGGCGGTGCTCGGTAGGCGACGAGGGCGGCGGTGCTCGGTAGGCGACGAGGGCGGCGGATGCGTCGCAGTACACTGCGCCAGTGTCGACGAAGCGGAGGTTGTCCGAAGTTCGCTTTGCAATGTCGGCTTGACTGTGGACACCAAAAACTCCCAGGTCCGGTTGACAGGTTCCGAACGCAGCCACGCTCTTCAAAAGCGGTAATTATCAAAATGCAATAGAGATACTGCACCCACTCTCTCTCACACATGTGTGAAATGGCTGAGAAGAAATATAATTAATCACATATAATGGAACATCTTTTCTTTCTCTTTCTTGATGCCTTCTGACCTTAAGGAAAGTAATAAAGCATTCAGAAACAAACTGTGGAGACAAAACAAGTTACACCCCTAATAATTCCTCTGTGCAAGAAATAATATGAAGAATCTCACCAAGTAGAAAGTATAGTTGACTAAGGATAATATTATATTGCATTTCTACAGTGATAAAACAATAAATTCCTTGATTGTCTACAAGTTTGGAATGTTCCTCTTTCACGCCTCAATTTGAATGTTTTAATTCGAAAAAGTATTCTTTGAAGCACACTAATATCTCCTACTTTTTCTCTCCCACTTCATAAATCTCTTATAACGAAGATTCCAATTCTGAAATTTCCCACATTAATTCGCCTGTTTACAATTACCTCGCGTTTTTACAATCATTCCTCTGACAACGTAGAAATTGTTGACTACTAATTAACGAGAGTATGTATGGAACGTAATGCTTACTTAAAGTATGAAACTAATGACAGTATAAGCATATGTCATCCTAGTTGTAGAGAGTTTAAATATATTTTGACCCCTTTAATACCGTGTTCATTTTTATAACAATTCAATGTTTGTATTTACCCAGTATCTTCATTTTACTCGTGTGTTTCGTTACAAATGCCGTAAAACACTTACTGATAGTTTTATTAATCATCATAACTTCTTGAAACTCAGAAATGACTCATTTAATTTTAATTATACACATTTTATTTGTTATTTTACCGGATAAACCCATTGTATCGACCATTTAACATATTTAACTTCATGTACTAAAAAATCAAATCAAAATTAATAAAAACAGAATAGTTACAAGCAATACATTCCACGAATGTTTACTTTGCCAAAAACTGTAGTAACATTTTATTACCTTTTTCACTAACTGGGAACGGTGAGATTGTCTTGAGATTGATTCTTTTTTCAATGAAAATTTGTCAACATATTGCCCTTAATTCTAAATAACTCCTAATTTTTCAGTTCGTTGTTCTTCCTTCTCCTTTTGATTCTTTCTTATTTGCTTCTTGTCGGCTCTTGCTCTTACTAATCAACCCTCTTTTGTTTCTTCGGAAATCAATAATCTTTAAGTATATTGGTAGATCATGTGACAATTCATAGTATCGAGGTACATTAATAAATTCAAAATTTGAATTGCACGCCGGTCATGCAAGTGACTTGGCAGCGAATATCATGCTAGTGAGCTTGTGGAACTGAAGCGCCAATGAGAGCGTTCAAAGATCGGAATACCTAAAGTGAAATAAATGAACCAATAAGAAGATGAGCGTAAAATCGAGATAGCTTAGAATCCAAAATATGAGAAGGGAAGTAAAAGACGCCATTCTGATACGGAGACGCCATTCTGATACGGAGACGCAGGTGGAATAAACGTGTCATTGTTATTCCGGCGTGGAGATACTCTAGAAGGTTACACGTAATATCTCGCACGAGTACCAGAATCCGTTCAACATTTTCTACGCTCAGGGAGAGGCAATTAAAATATTTATCAGAGTATGAAATTCAGCGCAAAATAATTCATGAAAAAAAGAATTTAGCTCGTAAATTCATTACGGATACGCATGATATTAGAAATCAAGAAGTAATTGAAAATTATTTGGATTTAGTTTTTGCTATTTGCATTTTCCATTGATAAACGATCATCGGTACGACCATCTACGTTATCATGGTATTAACTAAATAATGATATTCCTCTATATACGCGAGAAGATTTGTTTTCGTAAGGAGTTGCAGTACGGTGTGATTAGAAGGTATGAACAATCCGCTTAGTTTCTTATCATCCTGACGAAATATCTAAGAACGATTTTCACAGTAAGAATTATTGCTGTATTTTCATTCCGTAAACCACGCTTCCGAGGTTCAATCTCCCGTATTCGCAAGCAGTAGGCGCGCTGAAGGTCACGAGAGTTATGTTTGTGGGAGACCGATTCACGAGACGGTCTTAAGAATCGCAGGTTCTTACCACGAGATCGCTCGAAGAAATGAAACACAAAAGTTTTCACTACGCTTTATTCACGACGTAGTCGTGTTGGAGGTTACGTTACAAATGAGCTGGGGAAGTCTCTCATTGTTCCCTTTTATATCAATCGATGTACAAACATATAATTCCAACACAGCAAACCCATTCCTAAATTCCTGAAATATAAAGTGACAGATTTATATTTCCGAGGAAGTCGCTTTAGTGCCTTCTAATGGACGACGCGTTCCTGCTGAAGACAGCTCGCACTATGAAGGGCTCCACTGTGTGCTGTGCTTAACTCGAGCATTTTTTTGCCTGGGGTAGCGCTTTTATAGACATCGAAAAAGTAATAATTTGTTACATCGAAAGGTATCCATTCACGGAAGTTGTAGTGTTGTGAAGGATAAAATTCTTTGTACTTCCTTTCGTTGAAAAGTAAAACTCAAGTACAGAAAACTGTGTTTTAAAGAATTAAACACAACCATCTGTAAAATAAGTATTTACAAGTTGAAAATAGTACCTTACAAAGGTGAATGCAAAATATTGTTGAAAGAGAGTATGATAAATGTTTTTCGGTTTCAGTGTGTTTTCGGGATTCATGTAGTTTTGTAATGAATGTATTTCAGTGTGGTGAAAGTATTATGTTACGTTATTTTAAGCGTAAGTTAATATTTCAAACCAGGTTTTTGTGTTATTAATTATGTCTATTTAATTTGCTAGTAAAGCTTGTCATAAATTGAAATTTTACTTTTCGTGGTGTTATTTTCTGGAACAATATTTTTCAAATTCATTTCTGTACTAACATATCTTTTCTTGTCATCGATCACGATCCTACGGACACACATAGACGAGTTAGAGTTCATAGTCAGGCAGTACACAATTTGCGTAATAGTTATTTCCAACCAAATTCAAGAACCGTCGGAGGTCGGAATCTTAAATAATTCAACAGTAAATAAACTATTGAGTGACTCTTATGTGATATTAATTTTTTATTATCAATGAAGAAAGAAAGCTTGATTACAGTATTATCACTTGTAAGGAAACTGCATCTAACTCCTGAAAAAATTTAGAAGAAATGAATATTGTTAATACGTGCTAAATGTGATTAAATGCAAGTTAATTAAGAAACAACCTGAAAACTGCTTCATATATATCAACTCATTCAACTCTCCATTTGAAAATGCTGTCTTTACATCAAAGTGGACTGCTAGTGGTTCTTTAAGTTCATCTGACAGTAATGTACGGAAAGTTATTTGGCATACCACTAAAGCAAAAGTCTCATCATAGTCTTCACCATACTGCTGAGAGAAACCTTGAGCCACAAGACGTGCCACTGCTAAATGCTCCGATTTGTGCTCTTGATATTGACCACCTATTTGATCCCAACTGATTTTCGATTTTCAGGAAGATTACTTAATTTCCAGGTTCCATTCTGTTCCAATGGTCTCAATTTTTATTGTATTGCATTATGCGATTTCTCTTTGAATTTGCTGGATATTGCTTCATTGTAGAATTTGGGTTAGTTCATTTCTTCCTTTGCAGTATGTAGTTCTTCAATCAGTCTTCGAGGAGGAATACCTCTGGTTGATCTCTTAGAAACACGAATCTTAAGTTCTATAACTGGTTCATTTCGTTTATCACTCTCATCCTGAATTTCCACTTCTTGATGTGATATTTCAACTTCTGAATCAACAGCTTTATCTATTTCAGGTATGTCTAAGTCAACACCTTGATTTGCATGTACACTAACCGTGACATCTCGAGTGATAACCAACTTTCGCGAAGATAGATTGTGGCAACGGTAAGCTTTTGATTCTTCATCATATCCAAGAAGTATCATTTCCATTCATGAATTATCCACTTTCAGGTGTTTCTGTTTTGGAACATGAACGAAACATTTCGAACCGAAAATCTGAAAGTTCTTTACTTAAGACTTCTCATTATTCCTCTGTTCATATTGAGTTAATTTCTTTGCTCGAGTAAGGACTTTGTTTTGAATGTAATTAGCAGTCACCACTGCTTCACCCCAAAACTGATTTCGTAAGTCTGCATCAATCTGCATGCAATGTATCAAGTCCACTAGAGTTCTCTTCTTCCTCTCTACTATACCATTCTGCTACAGGGAGCTGCCGTTAATTGAGTCTGGGTACCCCCATTGGCTAAGTATTTCTAAGTGTGAATTTAGATATTCACCTCCATGGTCAGATCGCACAATCTTGACTTTTCTGTCCAACCAGTTTTTCACAAATGCTATATAATGTTTTAAAATGTTAGAAACTTCAGACATATTTGCCAATAAATATGCATTAGTGTATCTATAATCATCTATAACTGTAACCAAACATCGCTTACCACTTGGTGTCGTAGTTGCATTGGTCCACAAACATCTGTATTGATGACGTCTACTGAAATGGTTGACTCGCTGTTATATCCGCGAAAGGAGTAAAAAGAGAATACGACAGGTGATGAACACTATTTTTTTACAGATAAAAACAAGTACACTACTCACATAAAATACAAGCTACTAATCTATTCGACCCTGATCGCATTGTCCGTGTTGCGTCAATCTAGGTCCGTGGTACATGACACTGTCTTTCGTTCCGCTGTCGCAATTTTCGGTCGGCGTAGATAGTGCTGTCGGCACAGGCGTGACGTCATCTGACTTCACATCAGAACGCTCTCTATGAGGGTTTACCACATCCCTCCCCCTTAATAGGGGCGCCTCCTGCATCATGTCACTCGTGACCTGAAGACATTTGCTCCTGAACTTGTTTAATTGGTGCTGGATCCATGCGATTCCATCTGGTCCTCTGTTTTCATCTCTGCATACTAAAGTGAGTTTTGCAGTGCTTGCTGCTCCTCGTATTCTGTCTCGATTTCTGGTTCGCGTGTAACCGACTGTTTACCATCGGTCGCATCATTTTCTGAAACAGGCTCATGAAAAACCATATCAATATCAGGCAACACCCTATCAACATATTTAACAAAGTTCATTCTTTTGTTAATTGATTTTGGTGTCTGACACATGTGCCCTTTCGTGTAGAAGTTACATATACCATTCCTTCTCTGCTTTTCGTAATTACTCCGGATTCTCACCAAGTAACTCTGAAGACCGTACATTTTAACATATACCTTGTATCCCTTCTTAAATTTATTTTCATATATGGGCGTCCTTGGTTTTCTTCTCGGTATTAACGATGCCTCCCATTTAACTTTTCAGCTGGACATTTTCCTATCTGGCGTTGTCCTGTACGACATCAACGTATGCTCTAATGCCGCTTCCTTAGTTCTTCCTTCTTCATATGCCTTTTTCAGCGCTTTTTTAGTTTTTGCACAAATGTTTCAGCTTTTCCATTTAATGCTGGGTGAAAAGGTGGGACCCAAGTGTATTTTACACCATTTTCCGTGCATAATTTTTCAAATATGCCACTTATGAATTGGGTACCATTGTCATATACTATTGTTCGTGACAACTTGTACACGTGTAGCGTACACGGAAGAAAAGTATGCACTATTGTTCATGGTGGTCCTTCAATGACGAATACTCTCTGCATGGCTTCTACTGTTGCCTCTGCCGTAATTGTTCCAATTTCTATGACGTATGGGTATCTTGACCACGTATCCACGACTACCACGTAGGTCACCCCTATGAGTGGTCCCACAAAATTAACATGTACCCGTTACCAGGGTTCTTCCGGTTTCGGCCATTCTGAATAATGCCTTGGCGGTGCTGATTGACACTTATGACAAATATTACAATTCTGTACCAAACGTCTTATCTGTCGGTCCATCCCCGGCCAATATCTTCTTCCAATATTCTACGATCTATTAACACCCCAATGTTCTTCATGTATCAACCGTAGCACGTGGCACAACTACCTTATTGTTTCCTTCCACTTGTAACACAATTACTACTGATCCACTATTGTCAGTTGTTCCTTTCTCTGGAAATATGGTCTGACTTCACTCTTCACCTCCTTGATTTGCCTAGGCTATCCTTGCTGAATGTGTATTTGTACTTCACTTATAACACTACCTTCCCTTGTTTCACTTGCTATTGTATTTGCATCGATGGAAAATTTTGATAATACTTCTTGTTGAATGTTATTTATCTGTAGGCATTCTCTTCTTCCTTGTCAAAATCATCACTTCCCGCTGGTAGTCATGTTAGCGCATCCGTATTGGCTGATGGTTTCCTGAATTTCACTTCATAGTTGTAGTTAGACATAAACTACTCAACGTTGCAATTTTTGTGCTGTTCTCTCTGGTATTCCTTTCTTCTCAACGAAGATTAAGCCTAAAAGTTTATTGTCTGTTTTCAGCTGAAATTTGTTACCATAGAGATATTCATGAAATTTTCTGACCCCAAATATTATTGCCAATCCTTCTCGTTCCAATTGTGCATAGTTCACTTGTTGTTTGTTCAGTATTTTGGATGCAAATACGATAGGTTTCTCAGATTCGACATCGTATTTGAGCGAGAGAACCGCTTCTATACTGTTTTGTGTAGCATCTGTGGCAAGTATCAACTTCACTCTCGGATCAAAATGCACTCACTTCGTAGCATTAACCCAATTTTCTTTCAACTTATAAAATGCCTCCTGGTATTGAGTTGTCCATTCAAATTTCTTATCCTTCTTCAATTGATACAGCGGCGCTGCTATTGATGAACCGTGTGGAATAAATCTTCCATAATAAATCTTTCCCAAAAACGCATTTAGTTGTGCGATGTTTTTCGGTGTTGGTAGATCCATGATGGCTTTCACGTTCTTTTCCGTTGGACACACTCCTTGTGCGCTTAGAACATGGCCCAAATAGGAAATCTCTTTAAAAAATTCACACTTTTGTAACTTGCACCGCAATCCCGCCTCTTGTAGCACGTTAAACAAGTTCTTTAGATTATTTGTGTGTTCCTTTGGTGTTTGTATCCTACTACAATATAATCTATGTAATTTATACATGCCGGAACTTGTTTCGTTAATTGTTCCTAGTATCTCTGAAAGATGGCGGGAGCCGATGCTACCACAAAGTGTAATCGCTGGTACTGCAAGTCCTAGGTACGTGTTAACCACCATGATTCTTTTTGACTCTTAATCCAAGGGAATGTGCAAATATGCATCTGACAACTCAATCTTTGAGAAATACTTACTTTCCTGTAAATGTGCCATCATCTCCTCTGGTCTTGAAATAGGATATCGGTCAACTTCAATGTTGGTTCACAGTTATCTTAAAATCCCCACATAACCTCACCGATCCATCTGATTTGAGTATCACAATTAGAGGTGTCGCCCATTGACTACTTTTGATTGGTTTTAATACTTCTTGTTTAATAATGCAATTTATTTCTTCTACTATTTTTTCTCGAATTACAAGCGGTACTTTTCTTGCTTTACAGTATTTGGGGACTGCATCTTGTTTTAGTTTCACATGCGCTTCAAAATCATTGCATTCACTTAAACCGTCTCTAAACAACACTTCATTCTCTTTGCACAGCTTATCGATTTCTTGGAATCGAATTTCTTCCGATATCATTGTGACTTGTTCTGCATTCCCATCCTCAATTTTGAACTTAAATAAATTAAAATTGTCCATTCCAAAAATATTATTGACCTTATACAAGTTTACGACCATTCATCTCATCTTCCTCACAACTCCCGTATACAAACTCATGCCCGAATTGGAATTTCCTGTTTTCCAAATATATGCAATTTATTCTGTACTCTTTATATGTATACTGTATCTCTCTGTATGATGCCCTATTGTAAGTGACACTGTTGCTCCAGTATCTACTAAAAGTTCAGTTAATGTGTTCTTAATTTCCAACTTCACAGTGATTCTTTTTATTGTCCCTGATTGTTCTATCACCTGTACTTCTTCAACGCTCATTCTGTCCCATTCATCCTTCCTGTCGTCCCGTAATCGCATCGGTCGTCCTAGACCTTCTGACGCGTTTCCTCTCTTATCACTATTACCAGGCACTTGTTCTCTTGTATTATTTCCTAAACACACTTCTTTGATATGGCCTTTCTCGGTGCAACCAAAGCATTCTGACTTCCTAAATCTACATTGCTTACTGAATTTGTTTCGAACACTTCGCACACGATTTAAACTTACTTTTAAATATTTTGTTTGTGAAATTCCTAATGTGATTTACTACTGATAAGTCTATACTTGTGATTCTAGATACAGTGTTCGATGTAACTTCTTCATTTTTAGCTATTAACATTACTTCATCTAAGGTTGGATTTAAATTTCTTATGGCTCTCATTCTCACTTGTTCATACGGTATATGTAGAATCATCATATCTCTTATTCATGAATACTAATACAATGTGTCATAACCTTCTTTATTACATGTGAACTAGCATTCCCTGGCTAGACCCCGTAATTTGGTAGCCCATTCTGCATGCGTTTTATTTTCCTTCATGATACATTGGAAGAAGTTGAACCTTGCGGCTAATACACGGACTCTCTTTTCGACATATTGGTTTCGGTCTGCCTTTTTTGTTGTAGCAACACTTGAAGAATTTTATTCTGTTGTTGCAACATCGTAGTTATTGCCTGGGATGTTACGTTCGTAACCTCGTCGCCAATTGTTATATCCGCGGAAGGAGTGAAACGAGAATACGACAGGAGATAACACTAATTTATTACAGAAAACAATTTCATTACTCACGTACAGATACATAAAATTCTATCTACAAATCTATGCGACCCTGGTCGCATTGTCCGTGTTACCTCAATCTAGGTCCGTCTCTATGAGCGTTTGCCACACTCGCTAAAAGACTGTTTTGGAAATGGTAATCTGGTCAATTTTCCTTTCATGCATGATATTTGGATGCCACTATCAACTATCTTCATATCGTCTGAAAGTACTGCAGCATACATTTTCTTTATTGTCTCTGTATCACAATGTCCCATTTTTGGATGTCATGCATGTATACAATTATTTTTATGTTTAATCACTTTATGGACTTTGTGTGGTTCTTATAACCTGTATATGTTACTAACGGAGTTAGCAAATTCCATCCGCTTTTCATCTTTGAGAATTTCACAAAAGTCTCTACTAAAATTGATTGGAAAATTGCTTAAGCTTAGCTGTCGAGCTGAAAACAAATTTCCAACAACCTTAGGAGCATAAAGCACACTGGATACAACAACTGATGTTATTGTACCTTCTTGATTCTTAAACAACAATTTTCCAATCCCGATGCCAATAACATCTTCAAAATTCAAAATTATAATTATTTGTTATAATATTAAGACGGATAAGCTAAACTTCAGTGACGCATTCGGTGAAGGGGGTGTGGAGCAGAAACCCGAGGTGGGGATGAGAAGTGTTAGTGCTCAAAGAGGTCTGTTCTGTGCCGGAGCAAGCGTGGAAGCGGCCCGAAATTTATGACGCTCAGCTGCATGAGTATTTTGAAAGGGTTTTAAAAATTCGGAAGGAACAAATAGCCACATTAAATTTTAACGAAGAGAGGAAACCTACAGCGTTTTCAAAATAAAAATTAATAAGTGTGGAC
This sequence comes from Laupala kohalensis, assembly GCA_002313205.1. Classification (NCBI taxonomy): domain Eukaryota; kingdom Metazoa; phylum Arthropoda; class Insecta; order Orthoptera; family Trigonidiidae; genus Laupala; species Laupala kohalensis. The sequence goes on along the minus strand of NNCF01129133.1, from coordinate 123,373 downwards.
ATGTCGAAGAGGGTTGAACAGAGAAGTGTTGAGTCTGGGGCCAGTGGTGCGGAGAAAAAAAAATTATAGGAACGGCTGAGCTACGACCCGCGAGGGGTGTTTTGGTAAACACGGAAAGGAATGCGGCCAGACGAGAAAGTGTCCATTGTGCAGGAAAGACGACCCTGGCAGAGCGAGTGACACAGTAGTGGTGCGGGGAGCGACCCTGCGATCTAAGCGTCTAGACTCGTAGTGGAAAGGAGTGTTAAGAAAATTCCCCAGACGTGTCAAAATTAAGTGACGTCTTTAGAACGCCGAGGGCGAGGAGCGTTTCTCGAAATTAAATCAAGTCGTGAGAAAAGAAGTAGGTCACGATGAAGGGGAAAGGTCCAGAAAATAAACAAATGAGAAGGAGCCCGAGAAAAAGAGTTGATATTAACAAATACAATCATTGGCCAAGGAGGAGTACACGTCACCACAGGAGGGGGAAATCAGAGTACTCTACGGGGAGTACCATCGAAGATGGTATTGGCTAAAGAAGCGTACGTCACGGTAGGAGGAGTCGGTTTTCGAAATATTGAGGGAACAAGGTGGGAGAGAAGAGATAAAAAGGGCGATCACAGAGGAATCGGGATCATTTTGACAATCCTTTTCATATCATTCGGTCATTTTTAGAACGTCATTTTGACTATCTCTTTCATATTATTCGACCATCAATCGAGCATCATTTTTAGAGAATCATGTTTGAGGAGACCGAGCAAAGCGCATACTGCTTATAACATACGGCGGACAGTTAGATGAACACAGTTCGTCTTTAACATCATCACTTTTGAACAGTATTTTTCGATTATGAAACCCAGCAGCTAGCTCGAGTCTTTGCAGTATTATAATTTGTAACATCGGTTTAAGTCTGATTAAATTTCAACAATCAGATGCTCATTTCTTTGTTTTACGCAAGTCAAGACACCAGTTTTTTAAAGTCCGTGTTCGAAACGAGTTCGTAGTTCGCCTGCTAGTAATGAATATAGTAACTTGTGAATAAATGGCAAGAGACATTTCGTGGGTCATTTTCGTGAACGATAATTCCCGGGCGAGTAGGGCGAGACTCAGCGGAGTCACAGACGCCCCAACATTTCGAGCCGATGGACGGCGTTCCGGTGGCAGCAGCGCAGCACGAGGGGATGGATGACCTAGGGCGAACCGTGGCGACGGTGGTGGTGCAGCTCGGGGCGCAGGAAGCGAAGCAGCTGACGGGAATGGGCTGCGGACTGGCGTCAATGAAGGAGCTACGACATACGACGTTTGTAGCGGGAAACCAAGACATACGAATGTAAAGTAAAGAGCCTGACGCGTTATGTGCAGGTATTTGTAAATTGTCATCATTAATAGGTTTATAGACCAGGTTTAAAAAAAGGAATGCAATTGCCAGAGACTTTTGCGGCAGAATATCATTATGTTGTAAGATTAAATATTTGGAATCCCATGGCGTGAATTTATCATGTTAATTAATATCTTAATCACTCCAGAATTTAGAATTGATGTTGTGATGCAAAGGTCCTTTTAATTAATTATAATGTTATAACGTAAAATGTAATTTGCTCTTTATGTTCATTCACTTTATTTCGTTGACTTTCTTTCCAAATCATATATTTCTTGCAATCCTCTTTCATGTGACCATGCTTTGTACCAAAATTACATTTCATGGAAGTTTTCTTAAAATCCTTACTATAAACCGACTTCATCATTTGTTTAGCAAGAATTACGGGATGTCCTCTGTCCCTGATGGATACATTCACACTCGGCAATGACCTTTTGCTGTTCTACGACAAACGTCAGTACTTCCTCTGGACGTGTTTCCACTGTTGTAATTAAAGGAAAATACATTCTAGGCAAACTGCTTAATAGCATCGCATATCTCCAATTATGTGATAGCGACTCTTCGCCAATATCTCGAAGTTTAAAAAAACCCTTGCGTCCGAATAGCCCTAAAGCCCCACAGAATATAATATGTTGTGGAATATTACTGCCTTCTTCGAGCTTCAAAGAAAAAATCGTTCGTATTAAATAAACTTTGTTCGTTAACATGTTTTCCTCATGATAATCTTTAAGAGCATTCCACATTTCTTTTTCTATGCTCTTACCCCTGACGTAAATAAGTTGATCATCTTCAACGGTAAGTCCGACGTAGCTTTACTTTCGGTTGCATCCCAATCAGTAAATTAATTTTCGGTTTGAACTTTCTTAAACAATCTTTCATTAACATCAATTGAACTTCATATTTCCAGTTCGAAAAGTTAAGATTATTCAACTTTGGCTTAGTTTCGAAGTAAGATCGTATTCTGTTACTTTCACCGTGTGTAACAACAGAAACAGGAAAATAAACTATTTTACGTATCGCACTTAACTTTACTTTATCTGTTTGGACCGATAACCTGTTACTAGTTCTTAAAATTAAAGCAATAATATATAATTTAGTCACGATTTAATGAAGTGTCTATTTAATTAAGGATATCAATGTTACAACTCTCTCAAGTTGCCAACACACAAAAACCGTGGAAACGATCACGATTAATAGCTTCAACAGTAATCTCCTTCCATCTAAAATGTATGAGATCTACAGAGATAGTGCTCAATGAAGACTTTCCAAACTCAATGACTATTTCAGGAAATAGAGACTCCTCCCAAATCTATCAGAAAAAGATAAGTGCTTCTAATGTTCAAATCGTGAAACAAATGCCACTAGAAGCTAAACGCCCCACCCGTGGCTCAAGTGGTAGTGTTGTCACTTATCACCGAGTCATCCTGGGTTCGGCCAGAAAATTTGTAGCTTTTCACATTAATGTCCCAGTTCATATAGCTGAAGAGCAAACTCTCCTTCCTCTATCTAGCTCCTCCTAGTATCAATAACTGTAACTATTACTAACTACTTCTACTAACCCCTCCACTTGGGCCAAGTTGTTATAAAAACAGCTAACCGGCCCACCTACTAACAATGACCTACCACCTAACTCCTATCGCTCCATGTAGATAAGCTTCAATAGCATGCTACACTTCCCATTTACAAATACAACAATATTATTAGAAGCTAAATTAAATGGCGCAGTTAAAAATCTCAACAAAAACTCAAAATATCTCGGAATAATTATAGATTGGTCCCTTACCTTCGCTGATCACTTCACTCATATGGCGGAAAAGTTAAGAACAAGAAATAATCTACTTTCAAAACTTGCCGGAACAACCTGGGAAGTAACGGCACCTAACCTCCATACGTTGATTTACTCCGTTGCAGAGTATTTTCATTAGTTAGGATCAATAGTGCACTAATCAAGAAAATTGACATACAACTCTACCAAACGATGAGACCGATAACTGGTACCATAAGGACGACAATTATTCGATAGCACCCGGTTCTTAATAACATCGCAACTCCAGAAATCGGAAGAACATCAGCGACTCCTTAGAGAATATAAGATCATCACCAACTATCTCTTACCAATCCACCAAAAAAATGGTCAAAAAAGGTGGTTACAACTGCGTATGACCACTTAGAGGACAATAAACTAATTTACTCTCCGGAAGGAAGCAAACAACGGACAATACTTATTAATTCCGATCAAGAACCCTAAGGCAGAGGTGGATTTAACATATCAACACACTTCTAAGATAAGAATAAAAATAGTTCGCTACATGTTATAATATTAACTGAATACCAAAATATTTGTTTTTAATCAAACAAAAAAACGTTATTTCACAAGTACATACTTTCATGAAATTATAGATTATTCGGAAAATATTGTAAATATTTAACCGAAACAAGTAAATAATTTTAAAATCAAGATAAATTATTACAATAGACCGCAGTCCCCAGGCAAGAGTCAAAAGAGCATCGATAAAAAATCCACCTCTACCCGAAGGAAATCGGAGAAAACCCTGGGCCAGGATGAGGCTGCAGAACGAATGTACACAACCGTGCCAAGGTTGAGTATACATAAAACAAAACTGATATGGATAATAAGACAATACAAGCGTGCAAAAAAATATTTTGAAATTCTTATAGGTTGTATTGAAAGTTTTGTGTTTGTGGGTTGATAACCATGTCGTTAAAGTAAAACGATTTATTAAATACGTGTGAAAGAACATGTAGCACTAGTATGTGCGTCAGCGGCGACGAACAGTGGAAGAAGCAAGCAGACTCTATGTCGGAGTCGATACCTGGCCACAAAACGAAGGAATGTGCTATTCCTTTCATTTTTACGATCCCCAGGTGAAATGCGTGAAGGTTGTTAAGGATGGCATCTCATAATGTCGGTGGAACCACTACTCGGCGTTCAAACATCAAGCAGTTGGCAGCGAGCGAGTATTTCGTCTCGGGTACCTTGATGTTATGGCGGGCACAATTTTGGCCTCCTTCCCAGAGTTTCACAATTCTGCCAAGATGAGGGTCCTTCCTTGTCTCTCGTGCGATGTCTTTTGAACTGACAGGTAACTGCTGCGTCTGGTACTGGTACAGTAAACAAATCAATGTCGTCATAATCCTCTGTCTCCTCTCTCGGGTGCACCCCCCAGGGGACTTACATCTAGTAAGTATGTGTTTGACAAACACGGGGCCCCGAGCTGAGTCTGGCATTACTACCACTTACTTGTGCTAGGCTCCTTCTTTTCTCTTTCCTGACCTCCCTTGGTCACCTCTTGTTCTTTTCGATACCGACGCTATTAGGGCTAGGGTATCTTTCATTTTCCTCTTGATATATTGTAATTCAGGAGGGTTTTTAGTGGGTATGGTTGAGTCATTCGGCGAGTCCCACACGCGGAGAGAGTCATGTTGGTTCTCCTTAGTGCGTAACTGCATTTTCCCTACCTGTACAAAATTTTAGGGCTCTAATGACCTCCATGTCGACGAGCCGTAAAGCCCCACAAAAAAATCTCTCGGGTGCGGAATTGAGTGTTCGAACTTGTTGACGGTGGATGCTAACGGCACTCTGGAGCAGAAGTCAACGTTGGTGTTTTGCGTCGATGTCTTAAATACTTTCTGACATAGTCCGACTAGCGTAAGCGATTGGTCGTTCATGGCCTTTGCTGAGTCGATGAGAGAGCACTGCGCCTAGTCCGGTTTTGCTGGAGTCCGTTGCCAGCAACAGTGGTAGTGCTGGGTCGTATTGCATAAGGACCTGGAGCGAGATGAGAGCGTTCTTGATATCTTGGTAGGCTGTCTCCTTCAGGTTTTCAGACGAGAGGATCTTTCAACGGCATGTTTCTGAATGGTCGATCTTTCGTTAATAAGTTGTGGATAAAGGCGCTGTAGTATGTCGCTTTACCCAAGAACAGCTGAAGTTCCTCTGGAGTCGTCCGTTTCGGCGCATCTCGTACAGCTCGGTTGTGCGCATCAGACATGTAGACGCCTGATGCATCGATCTCATGACCAAGAGCTTCTAGGATTGGTTCTGCAAAGCTGCACTTGGGTCAATTGTGTTTGAGGTCGTGTTGGCGAAAGCGCTCCAACGTTGCGGTGAGGACCTGTATAAGATTAAAAAACTGTCTGCAAAAACTATGGTGACGTCAAAAAACAGTACGACATTTGGTGCTACAAAACCATGTCCATTCGCCCTTGCCAGATGGCGAGAATGTTGGCTGCTCTGTAGACAGCGCGAGTTGGGCGGATCAGGCCTTGAGACGGGGTGTTGAGCGTGAGGGTGTGGCTAAGCTCATCATCGACCTCGAGATGAGTATATGAGTCTGTGCCAACCCGGTGCAGAAGAGGGCGGCACCGCGCATCCGGTCGAACAGTTGGTCTATTTTTGCTATCGGGTGTTCATCGACGATGAGCCGCGGGTTGAAAGTCGGCTTGTATTAGCCCGTGTCTCAATTTGCTGTTCTTCTTTACGACAACACGAGTCGTTGATGTCCACTCCGAGTACTCTATCCTTTAGTAGAACGCGGACGAAATTTTGGCATCAATTTCTTTGGCGTAGGCAGCTCGCAGGACTACAGGAACGTCACGTGCTCGGGCGAAAGTGAGTGTAGCCCCTCTCCTTCAGGTGCATCTTCGCTGGTGGTCCTGACAGCTTTCCGGGGATGTCGCTGAAGACATCCTGGTAGCGGTTGAGTGTGGCATCAAGTTATTTTTCTTTGTCCAGGGGCAAAGTCTGCTTGACGGAGAGTTGGTTGACCGATCCTGGTTTTCTAGAAAGCCGCTCAAAATTGATTTCTCGCTCTAACCCAGAGATCCACTCTCGTCCAATGAGCATCTCGAAATCATCATCTACAATATGGATGTCGAGGGTCCTCGGTGTAGTACCGATGGTTGTCTTGACTGATGTATTGCCGATGCGGTTAATGCGGTGGCCAGTGTAACTAGCGAAGTTTGGCTTAATCATACATAATCTGTTTTTTCTCATCACTGAACAGGGACCGCCGGCTTCGATACATCTTGATGGTAGCTATCAGTGGTCGAGATAGTATCAGTCAGTGGTAAAAGTTTTTTGCTAGAAAACGGGCGAGAGGTTGAGTTGGTGCGTTGATGGCACTCACTATAGGTCTCAGGGGGACACCAGATTTGTGCACCTTGGGGAGACCGTACATTCTAGGCATGACATTGTTATTTCTTTTTAAGGATGGTTTAGTTTCATCGGGTATGGATGAAGTATTGCTGACAAGTGCATTGACTTCAGTCCTCAACTTTCTAAGAGGGTTTGTACTTATCGGAGAGTATGTCCCGTCGCTCAGGAGTTCTTCCACCTTGTTGATATATTCATATCTCTTCATGACTACTGTGGCGTTACCTTTATCCGCTGGCAATATTACTAAATCATCTCTTTCCTTAAGAGATCTTAACGAACTTCTTTCTTCTTTACTGATGTTAGTTTTCGGTGGTTTGGCTCAAGATATCACCCTCGACGTCTTTCTCTTGATTTCTTCCGCGATGTTGGGAGAAATACCTACCAATGCACTTTCGACACTTGAAATAATATCGTCAATGGGTGTGTGTTTTGGCGTAACGGCGAAGTTTAATCCTTTCTCAAGTAAGGACAAAGTTCCTTCCTTAAGAGGTTCACCTGAAAGATTGATAACATTATTTGCAGGTTTAGGAAAAGGCTTAATATTTTTCCGATTCTCTGATAGTTTTTCGAATTTTCTTATTTGCTGAGATCTCGTTTTCTCAGCGGACCACATGGCATGGCTGGCGGAGACAGAATCCACCTTAGTCCAATCATCGTAATTAATTGATGCCGCTAGTTATAAGTGTATGCGGTATAAATCCGTTTCAAGGGAGGCAAAACATCTCCTCATATAACGGATTCGTTCCCTCAACAGGGCTTACCTTGTAAATGCGGTCGCGAATACTTAGGGGAAACCGGACGAACTGTGGAAGAGAGAATGAGGGAACACATTAGACATTTCAAATATGGAAGGACAACCAAGTCAGCCATAGCCCTCCATGCGATAGAGACGGGGCATGATTTTAATTTTGATGAAACTCGGATAATTACTAAGGAGGATACTAAGGTCTCCAAGCGCAGAGTGACCCCACACCCGTCCCGCCCGGTTCCGCTCCGCCCCGCGCCCGGCCAATCATGGCGTAGCCACCCAACCCAATCTATATAACCGACGCATAACACGTTCGACCTCGCAGAGCACGACAGCGACTTAGGTCTGTACGACTCAGACATTACCCTGAAGAAGGCCACAGCACGATGGCCGAAACGTTGGTAGTTACATCTACTAAGATGCGGTTTGTCCCGGACAAACAAGCTTATATTGACTCCGCCCGCGGAAGCCTACGTTTATACACACGATATTGTTTATTTATCCCACCTCCGACACCACTTTTGTGTTTGTGGGTTGATAACTAACAACACAGACCGTTTAACTAAAACGATTTATTAAATACGTGTGAAAGAACGCGTAGCACTAGTACGTGCGCCAGTGGCGATGAATAGCGGAAGAAGCAAGCAGAAAAGGAAAGTTTGATTTGGCATGGGCTGCAGTGTCTCCGACCGTCGAATGTGACTTTTTTAGAGTCATACACATTTAATGTCATACACAACAGAAAGTACTACTGTAATGGCGTGATAAAGTACAAGACGAATTTAAGTTTCATTAAAATCAATAAATTCTTTACGTTGTAGAAGCAATAGTGCAATAGGTAGCTTTGAACCGCGGGTTTGAAGAGGTCCAATTTAATAATATCTTGTATAGTTTTGTGGAGGATATTATGTAGAACGATTCCCGAATGATATGGCCCTTTTTCGCAAAGAGAGGTTGACATTTTTGGGTGATGAATATTAAGCCTATTGCAAGTATTATGTTTGTGAATGAGACACTTTCATGTGAAGCAAGGGCGACGCTTTAATGATTAGGTCTTAATAAACACAACCGTTACATAAATACAAACGCAGGGAAATGTTAAAATATTTAATTCATTTCGTTTTTAATTCAGTATTGAATTCATCACAAGAGTTTAGGGAATGAGATTTGCAAATTATCCGATCCTCTTTTGAATTTTGAAAGTTTGGATGTTCTGACGGGAATTGACCCAGAAGATAATGCCGTGTCGTAAAGAGTAAATGTTTTCAAAATATACGCAACAAGAAATATGTGGACAAATTACATTAACCATGTTTCGGAATGCGTGTCAGATAGTTTGGAACTTAGATTATTGATATGATATTTCCATTTGAGGTTGTCTTGAATATGGAAACCTAAGAATTTTGTATTCGTGACAGTTTTAGTTGCGTTCCGTTTAAAGAAAGAGATACATGGGGTAAAGTTTTCTGATACTATTGTGAAATGACAAAGAAACTGTTTTTTCAGTGTTCACCATGAAACGATTTGCTTAGAACCAAGTCGAGAGGTGAGACAAAACTTTTTGAGTGTTGACATGTTCACATAGTAAATTAGTGTAATCAGCAAAAAGAATCATTTTGCAATCTGATGTGGATGATGACATGTAGTTCACAGAGAACAAAAAGAGTTTAGGGTCAAAAATTGAATCTTGGGGGAACTCCACAAGTAAGTGGTTTTGTTTCTGAAAGTCAATGCTGAAGTACTTCATTTTAATTATAGGATATTTCGACCTGATGATACCTCTCTTTTAAATAGGAAGTTAGCCATTGATGTGTAAGTCCACGAATGCCGAAAGAAGGCAATTTTGAAAGGAGAATTTCGTGATCGTTGGCATCAAATACTTTGTATAAATCAAGAAAAATACCCTGGATTTTCTCCATGGTCAAAGAGATGTAGTAACATGTTTAAGAAAGAAAATATGGCGCTGGTAGAAAAGGATATCCGAAAACCGTGTTGATTGTCAGACATTATGTAATTTTTTGATAAAACATCTAGAAGACGCTTATAGAACGGTTTTTCTAGGATTTTGAGTAAATGGGTAGTAGAGAAATTGGTCGATAGTTTCCAACATTGAGGTTGTTCCCCTCCTTGTGTAAAGGCTTCACTTAAGCACTCTTAAATATGTTAGGAAACACCCCTCCTGATAAGGAACTATTAATGATATTTATGTGTGGATTAAATATAATGTGGGATGAAAATTTAACAACAAACTTGGGTATATCATCAATATATTCAGGTATATATCTATGTGAAAATTTGTTTTTTAATGAACTGATGATTCTCATGCCACACATTGAATACATACCACACACATGAACGCATTACCACATGTTGCAAAACAAAGATTGCTCAAGTCAAGAAATCCACCCATTAGGACAGCATCAAAATTATCTGATAATTTCAAAGTGACAGTGCAATGGGCCAAAGTATGGAGTGGTTCTGCATTACATGATTACATCAAAATTCCCGATCCCACCCAAGGTTTCAATGACTCAAATCTCCTCCACTTTCTGTGGTCAAGGCTGAATCACATAAGGACAGGACATGGAAGATGTGCATATTCATTATTTACCTAGCACCGCTTGGAGCTGGAAGAAAGACTATCTGTCATATTGTCACTGCATATTCGAATTGCGCATTTACAGGTGATGTTATGAACATTGTTCAATATGAGCAAAGTGCAATTGACTGGCCTAGCAATCTGGACATTCAAATATAGTTTCAATTTTTTATTCCCTTGTATTTTTTATTTTTGTATATCATTGTATTTTGTATGCTAAGTATTTTATTTTAAGTTCTTTCTTTCATTGTTTATCTAATGAAGACTGTGCAGTACTGATCATTATCCTCAATAAATAAAATTCCATTTGATTTTCAAATGACAGATGAAAATTTATCAAACTCACTTATGATCAAATAGTGTTAATGGGAAGAGCACCAGACTGAACATAAAAGGTGAAGTACTAAATTCCAATGCAGATGGGAACTTATATGAGAATGATTTCTTTCTTCTTTTTCTTCTGTCTCTGAGCATTACTATCATCTTGATACACACACACATACACAAAAAAAAAAGATCAGCTAGAGCTTGCAGTCTCAAAAGTCTTCATAAAATCTAGAGCATTCAATAATCTAAATGATGCAGAATTAAAGGATACTAAGAGTTCTTGTTGAGAAACTAGTGTGACAATTCTGATAAATTATTCACAAAATGCATGGCATACTGTTCCTCTTGAATAGTGAAAATTTAATTTTAAATCCATCGCCCTTTTGAGTGTGTTACATGGAATTGTTCTGTTATCATAGAAATGTATATTCTGTGATTTGTTATCACAAAAAAAGTTCTATGACAGCATGAGCAATGGAATGACATGTTTTTTAAAATAAAATTTTGAAAGAAAAACTTTCACAAACATTAAAAAAAGCCAAGAAATTATTAATTGTGCTCATTTTATGTCCAGAAAATGGTAAACACATATTAACACCTCAACAAACAGTCAAAAGATAAAAGCAGAAATGATAAATAAATATTTAGATGATTTTCAAAATCACTACACCTAAACTAATTTACATGTTTATTACTTCAACATGCACAGAACTAAAACTTTTACCAATCACATTCAGTCTCTACATTCAAACACTTGTAATCTGAACTCACTGTGTTAAAGAGGTTCAGCCTTATATGCCCCCGTTGAATGCCCGTGGTTTCCCGTGATATTTCTATGAATTTCCTTTCTCTCAAGGCCGTGTCGCCAGTGCAACTTTACCATAAATTGAGAAAAAAGATTATTAAACCACTTTCTGCACCTAGAGCCATATCTACCACCTGGGCAATTGGTATGGCTAGGAAGATGGAAAACTGATCTAATCTATCGACACTAATATATTGTAAAATTATAGCATCAACTCATCTAATATAAACTTTTAAACAGAAACAGGGTATATTTATACATAATTGTTGATCCAGAATTCAAAGTTCCTTTTCCATATTCCTACAGGAACATAATACTTTTAAAAATCTTCCTTCTTTTTTGTCCTTCAGCTTTTCTGAGACCTCTGATAAGAGGCCCGAGATGGTCCACCCCCCACCACCCCCACCTCAGTACACTACTTTTCCTGTGCATTAAAAGAACAATAATGCATTAGTATACAATGGTCTATAAAATTATTTTTCTTGTCATTTACCTCACACTTGGTGCTATATTGAGAATTAATAAATTGAAACCTAATGAAGCTACAGTCTCAGGTCAAGTGATAAATTTGTTTTACAATTGAAAATTAATGAACTCCAACAAATCTCTATTTTTCATATGGACCAAATGAAAATAAGAAAACATTCAAACCCACCAAATTCATTGCCTTCTTAAAATAATTGTCAAAATTTGTTGTTGAAGGGTTGGATCCTGCTCTCCCTCTTTTTGCAACACTCAAAAAAACTTGGAAGCTTGATGCAAGTGATGCTGAATTTGTTGATGTTCTCCATACTAATGTTGGAGTCTTTGGGAAAATAGAAGCTGTAGGCCATGCAGACTTCTATTTCAATGGAGGAACTGTGCAACCAGCTTGTACAGATCATGCAAGTAAGTACTAACCAAGCTTATTTGTTACAATACAATCTAAAGATCCTTCATGTGATTTAGAGAGAATGAATTGTGAGGAGTAGAACCATCAATATCCTCGTTAGTTTCTAGAATTCTATTTCATTCACCCATTTAAATAATTGAATTTATCTAATTGCAATTTAAGAGTATTGTTCAGTCTCAATATTCTTGGAAGTGACATGTAAGATTAGATTCCTATTATTCAACAAGCATTCCAGTTATTCTATATATAGCTTTTATACTTCTTTTTAAATGTTAAGAGAAATCAACATTTGCTCTTAGAATTTTATTTTCAAACTGAAGAATTCATGACTATTTTTTCTTCATTTCTTTACCTCTCCTCTCTTCTGTTATAGTTAAAAACTATTACTATGTTATAATAAAAAAGAATAATTCCGCCAATTCTGCCTTGAAACTTGTTTCTATGATAAAGATCCAGAAAATGGATCAACATTTTTATGAAAAACTTTTTCTATAAACTATGTATTCATAAAAAATAATCTAACACTTATACAATTAAATTTTTTAATTATACAATACTTCATTTTTGTTATCAGATTAGTTTGTAGTTTATATATAGTTAAAGAAAATGAGATCTAGAATCACCAATTTATTTTTGTATGTTTTCCTGCAGGAAAGTTGGCAATAAGGAAAGTTGTCAAACGACAAATCTCTTAGGTTTTCATTGGGAAAATGAGGAATAAGAGTTATTTGTAATATTTTCAGGGTGTAATCATCATAGATGAAAACACTTATATCTTATTTCTAAGATTTCAAATCAGAATCTCAATTTCAGACTTTGAATTTCATTTGGAAAAGTGTATTACATCAGCTGGGGAGTCTTGGTCCCCATTTATCTCTACAGCAGGAGAATTCCAAATTGTTCCATTATTAATTTATGACTACCTTGGACATTAAAAGTTGATGAGAATTTGAATCAATAATTATTACAAATATGATAAAGATATTGAGTTAAGATCAAAGTAAAATATACTTCATGTTTTTTGCCAATATATTTTTAATTAACCATAACTCCTAGAGTGTTACTTAATTGAGGTCAGTAGTGACTCAACCGAATAGAAAGAGCATTTTTAAAAAGAACTTGGATTTACATCATTTTAATGGCCAGAAGTGTTGTTTGATTCTCATTGATGACAAGATGGTGACATTAAGGCTCAACAGTTCTTCGGGTAAGGGCTCTAATGACCTTGACGTTGCCGAGCCCTAAAACCCCACAAAAAATACAACAGAAGTTCTTTGGGTGATTATATTCTAGTTTCTGTAATTCCTGCATGATATTCTCTAAATTATCAGAGTGTCCAGTAAAACTTTATACTCCTTTCTATGCACTTCACTCATTTTCTTCTTACAACTACTATGTTGGGAAGCAGGTACTGATGAGAAAGCAGATCCATTTGTTTCATAATGTATTATAAGATTAATGTTTTATTATAAAAAACATTGCATTACCTACTAATTAAATCACACAATAACTTATAGAATTAATTTACACTTTAACGTATTTCATACTCTACACATGTTTTAAATTTTAATTTCAGACGTTCCTCTTTGTAGTCATATTCTGGCTAATATTTATTATGCTGAATCTATCGAATCAGAAGAAGGATTTTGGGGAAGATCATGTCCCAGTTATTATCAATATCTCATGGGTTGGTGCTCAATCTTTAACAACAGTTGGGATAAAGTCATTGTAGGAGAACCTTGCAATACAAGGTAAGAAAGGCAAAAAAGGATTTATTATTCATATCTTTGTTTTAAATCATTGATTGTAAATCTGTAGTTTATGGACAGTTGGGTTCTATGGGTTAATTTCCATGGATCCATGACTTCCATTAAGAAATAGAAATAACCTTTTTATTGGAAATTACTCTTGAAGCAGTATCAGTGGCCTACCTAGAACTTTTGCCGCCCAGGGTGGTCTCCAATTTGTCAATCAAATGATGGTTTTTGTAAATTAATAAACATAAATAAATAATTGTAATTGAGACAAACTATAGGTTGGGAACTTTTTTACCATTGGATGCCATATTTAAATTAGGCAGTAATAAAGGAGGCCACATAAGTTGATATACCTTTAAATGCAACTTTTATAAACATACAAGATACTTTTTTAAAGGCCACAAGAAACTTATGGAGGTCATAGGTCACCTATGAGACAAAACTTATACCTAATTTACAAAACAAAATTACCATTAAATATTTTTTATTTTATATTTATAAATAAATAATTTCATTTATTTTGGATAAACAAACAAATTGTACACATATGTGTATATAAACATATTTATATATTTACTCTTCTAACTTTCATAGTAGAAAAATCATGTATAACGAGTGGAGGCAGAGACGTAGCCTCGTGCGTGTGACTTAGCTGCGTCATCTCCATGGTAACGGTGGTACTAAGAATTCGATAAACATCGAGCACGGAGTAGTACATAGAACTTCTACTCGACGTCAGCACCATTGATCTCTGTATCCGAGCAAAACTTTTAGAGATAATATTTTCTACCCTACATTGATTTGACGACGAGGAAAAATATTCGAAATCATATAGTAATTAATAATTCGTGGAAATCGAATAGTAAACTTATGAAGTGAACAAGTTGTTTTTTATAACTAAACTAAATATAAAAATGCCGCCCCAAAATATGTGCCGCCCGGTGCGGACCGCACCCACCGCCCACCCCCCGTTAGGTACGCCACTGAGCAGTATGTGATTTTACTATTATAATTGTACACAATACTATGTACATGAATGCAAGTATTTCAAATTACAACAAGTAGAGCAATTTCTAGATATGAGTAATAATACTCACAACTTACTACCAAGTGGTCCGTCTAAACTCTTACCTAATTTAAGAATACTATTAGCTGTCAAGTTTCAGAACCACTGTGCTCAATAAATTATTATTTACAGCAGTACATTGTTACTTTCTAACAATTGTTACCTTTCTAGTAACAACAAAATTATCTCTTCAACACATAACCTGGATCAAAAATTTTAAAAAAAATTAATTAGATTACATTGATTTAATCATTAGATTTGCTATTTATTTAAAATATATTGAATTGTCAAAATTTATTTGGTACTTTTTCTGATAAACTTACTTGACATGTTTCACTGACCATGTGATACCCCTAAAACATGTGTTCCAACATTACTATTTAGTACTATTAATGAAAGGCCATTCCTATCTAATAGTCTATTGTCATTAACCTGACCTGAATTCATTTTTACAAGCAAAAATAAAATATTGTTTCTATTTATTGTTTCTTTTTAAGCCTTAAAAACACAAATATCAAATTTTTGTCTTAAAAGTAATTTCTGGGGATGAATTCTGAAGTGATTCCAATTGGCATCACTAGGACATCACAATGCATTTAGGGAAACTGAAGTGTAAACTATATTTTTTGTAGAATTTTCTTTCTCTATACCAATTGACGTTTATAAGACGTTAGTTATTAAATTGTTATAAATAAAAACCAAGAATGTTAAATATTTTAATTTTGCCTAAGTAGTTCACTGCAATACAAAAAAGTACACTACAGTACAAAAATTTATACATTACAAAAAAATTAAAAACAATACATATAATCAAAATTATAGAAAAAATTATTGAAATACAAAAATTATTTATATGGAACTTATAATTGTCCAACCATGCATAATAAAAAAAATTACTTGAGAACTATATTACTTTTATAATTTTTTGTTTTTCATCAATAACACTTTTCATTATAAACATTGCCAGAAGAACCTAAATAAGTTGATACAATTTCTGTTACCACTAAAATAATTAGTGATAACAGAACTAGACCACATGATGCAAATTTATAGTATATAATCATTGGTCGCATATCCTGAGCAATCAAAGACAAGAAAGTTGGTGATTCCAATTGGAATCAGTCAGGCAAAAAGGGTTAAAAAACCCATAAATAATTCTTTATCAAAGTAAAGAATGGAATTGATTACATGAACACATCGTAATGAAGAACAGGTAAGGTAAATTCTTAATGAAAATAACTTCAATTGATCAAACTGTTGCCTACCCCCCAGGGGACTTACTTCTAGTAAGTACGTGTTTGGCAAACATGGGATCCCAAGCTGAGTCTGGCATTACTTCCACTTACTTGTGCCATGCTCTTTCCTTTCTCTTTCCTGACCTCCCTTGGGCATCTCTTATTCTTTTCAATCCTGATGCTAGGGTACCTTTCATTTTCCTTTTTTTTATAATGATGTGTGTAATGTTTTGAGATATGTTGATATCTGAGTTGTAATTCAGGAGGGTTTTTACCGGTTGAGCCATTCAGCGAGTCCCACACGCAGGGTGAGTCATGTTGGCTCTTCCTAGTGCGTAACTGCATTTTCTCTACCAATACAAGTTTTTAAGGCTCTAATGACCTTGATGTCGATGAGCCGTAAAGCCCCACAAAAAAAGAAGAAGAAAACCTGTTGCCGAAAATAAAGGGAACACAACATTAATGACCAAGTAGCTTAAAAAATATTTGAAAATAATGAAATATAGTTCTTAACCAACATACTAGTGTACAATACCATGTGAAGGAAAGAAGTTACCTTGACCACCATATTTTTAATATAATGCATGACTGCCATATTTTTAAAATGTATATTAAACATCTGTTTATAAAACTTTGAAGTTTTCTTGTTTTACATTGGTGTCCTATTAAGTTTTACAACCATATAGTACAATAGATTTTACACAAGTATTAAATATTTTGATCTTGTGATTTCACTTAACCCTCATCCACATGCACTGGGGTGGTATCCACCCAACAGCTATGTTTTTCATTTGTTTAACAATAAATTTTATTCCGTTCTCTGTTTAACTCTGTGTACCTCTCTGTCTCCTTCCCCAACTCAGTATATCGAACTTTAATCAGTTTTCTCATGTTTATCCTCCTGTCAAAGTGACATTGTTTACTGGTTGGGGTGTGATGAACCCCACAGGTGTATTCTCACTACAAAATATTTCCAGTTGCCACATCACTCTGAGGGGCATGCCTAGAAGAGAGAGTCACTTTCTAGATGTCCACCGTCACATCTCGGTCAGTCACCCTATTCACCCCCAGTTTTGGGTGTGGGTGTATGATTTCTGAGGGAGAATTCTTGTTGCAAAGAAGTAAAAGTGGTACTTCTTTGACACAGCTGCGCCTTGAAAGATAAAGAATTTCGTTATCAGAGTGGGAGTATCATTCACTCACTATTTAAAGTTTCCATTTAATTGTATTAATTCAGTGTTTTGAACTTGCTTGCTTGATATTTTGAAGCTGGTAAGTGTGAGTGTTTGATAAGATGGATTGATTTAATAAAAAGCTGGAGAAAATAAGAAACGTGTCTGATAGTGATGAACATAGTCTTGAGTGATCAAAGCTTCTGTGTTCTAAGGTATAAAATTATTTGAATGAAACTTAAAAATAACTTTCACTTTATGACATTCCTGCATGTATGCAACAAGACTTGAACATTTTAAAGCATGTTTTATGTTGTTTTTCCTCATTTTTATTGTAAAAAATTGCTACATTTTGTGTGCAATTTACTTCAAAATTTTTCAATATAAAAAATTATTTTTTCTAAACTAATTTTTTGTTAGCAAAAATGTTTTTCACACTTCAGAAAAAACAGAGGATAAAAATATATTGTAATTTTTCTTCAAAGGTAGCAGAAAGTTGTTTTTTTTAAGTTCAGTTCATAGATTTAATTGTTCTATTTCAAAGATTATTTCCAGCATGTAAATACTAATTACACTACACTAACATGATATTTCTCTTTGTAATAAAAAATTATGATGTGAAAAATAAAACAAATTCCTTCATTTAGACAATATTTACTTTGGGATGAAATTCACCGACAATATTTACTTTGGGATGAAATTCACCCCACCCATGTGCTTACTAAAAAGTTCCTGCTTTTGGTGCGTGTGCTTGAGAGATGTAAGAAAGCCAGGTTTTCCTTTATCTTGAAAATGTGCCCCATGCTTTCCAGCTCTTCAAATAATACACAGTGACACCTTTCTACTCAATTTTTAAAATATTAACAAAAAAATGATAGTAAGCATTGTAGTAAAAATGGTAGTAGCAATTGTTTAAGGATCAAGAAAGGGAGATGGGGTCAGTGTTTGAAATCTCATTTTGACAGTAACCTTTATCTAATTTGAAGGTTAAGTGAGCAAAATTTCTTAAAGCTGGGAATAAAACTGTAGATTTGCTCAAAAAACTAATCTTCATACTTTCATTTCTACACACATAGATTAGATAGTTATGAAAGATTTAAAGGGTTACAAAAGCTTGTTTCCCATAGATTTAAGGAAGTTATAAAAATAGGTAATAAATCATGATTAAAAAGATGCATCTTATTTGATATGAGAATATAAACTCCACAATGTGTCTCAATTCAATCTATACTTC
Source organism: Laupala kohalensis (assembly GCA_002313205.1). NCBI lineage: Eukaryota > Metazoa > Arthropoda > Insecta > Orthoptera > Trigonidiidae > Laupala > Laupala kohalensis. The sequence goes on along the minus strand of NNCF01129133.1, from coordinate 105,002 downwards.
CTTGGACATAAAGAATTTTTCACAAACTAAAACACTACATTTCTTTCATAGTTTTACTAAATGACAGTTCCAAAATTTCCATATCATTTCAGTATTATAAAGGGAGAACAGGCTGGAGAAGAACATGAGAGCTAATTTTTCTTTCTCCCTTTTTGTTTTGATTATACTACTTCAAACTAAACACAATCAAGTCTTCATGTTGAAATAGCTTCTTAAGATCCCAAGAATCTTGGTCTCACTATTTCCAAATTATCAATAGAAGATCCAGGTTTATGAATGGTTTGTCAGTCATCCTGTTCAGACTTCGTAATATGAAGTCTGGAATTTCTTTTCCACCCAAGCTCAACATTCAATAAGTTGTTACCAACGGACAAATAATGTTACCAATGACAGACAAATAGCTGAATTGTTCCAAACTCTACGTGATACAATTTTCTGCTAGGCTTATTCTTTCGTATAGAAAATTTTAGGGAAAATACTTTATTTCACAGATAAAGACATTATCTTCAAAGGTGTAAATTATTAACTACTTTATAACTACTTTAAGAAGATGCAAACATTGTTTTGGTCTCGGAAAATCCAATCAACATAAAATCATTAATTAGTGCTAGTTGCAGTAGAGGTACCTTTGAAACATAGGTCTGGCTTTTCAGAATGTATTGCAAGGATTGTAATGAAAAGTATGATGGGTGGGTGAAAAGAAAGAATTAAATTCGACAAAAAGGAACATTTTTAATATGCCACGCATGGAAAGATTGAGAAAGCAGTATCTGCACATCGTTTGGATGACAAGTATGAAATTGATGGGGAGGTGATTTTAAAGAATAAAATTGTCTAGCATTTTGATCTCTTGGTTGATTCATCCTCTTATCAACAGTAGATTCATCCTCTTATACAACAGTAGATTCATCCTCTTATACAACAGTAGACTGTTGAATTTCAAAGTGGCATTATCAAAAAATTTAATTTCAAAATTCATCTACCTCCTTGTCACTAAGGGATTGCCAGAATATCCATTGGGAGAAGTTGAGGTTTGGAGTACTGATACCTGAAACATCCTGATTAAAAACATAAGTGGAGTGTGTAGTAAAAACTTGAATTTTAATGTAGAATTAAAAAAACTTGTGGAAGAAACTTGAATATTAACATTCAATATTGTATTTATATTAAACATGCAAGCAATAAATATATTAACTTTCATTTCTTTTTTATCTTTTGTAGCACAAGAGGAGTTTATTTTGTTGAAACAACAAATTCTCCCCCATATGCCCTAGGACCCCATTAATGGAATGTTTCTCACCAATTTTGGAAGTTCATCACATAATAGTGCATTGAGAATTAAGAGGGTCATAGTTTCTAAAGAAGAAACCATTACTTCAATTCAAATAACAATTTACCAAAGCCAGATTTACATCAAATTTTAAAATTTGTTCCGACAAATTTTAAGGTCAGAGAAGCAATTTATAAAGTTTGAGATTGAGAAAATTTGAGAAGAACATTGCGTTCAAAGATTGTGGTAAACTATACTCCAGGTATTTAGGGTATATATAAATCAGGTATTGAAGTCCCCCTCTTCTCTTGAGGGTGAACTGCAAGTTTTGTTGTTCTCCTTTAAGTTTTCTCTATTTTTCAATTATTAAGACAAGTTGTTTATCTTATCACCCCAACGCACAAAATAAAAGACCTGGCTTTGCCTATGAGCTTGCCTGAAATTAATTTTTAGGAACTAATACATTTTCAACCAATTACTCACAAATGAAAAAAATTGAAAACAATCCAGAATATTAACTTTTTCATTCTAAGTTTAAGAACTACACTTGATATGGTTGCAGAAACTCAGAGCAGAGTAGCAAAATGTTGACCATTGCTCATGCTTAAACTCTGTCCAAATGCCTCATTTTCTGTGAAACTGAGAGGAAAATTTTTGTTTGCTCTGAGGAAATTGTTGTCAAGTGGATAAACTCTTTCTCGGAAAGAAGTATAGTTTCAGAGTATAAGATCACATGAATAATATTTGTACAGAGGAAATATTTGGACAGCCTGTAAAAAATTGTCAGTGTAAAACAGTATAAATATTAAAATATATCTTTGCATAACAATGTAAAATTGTGTATAATTTACAAAGTAAATAAATGTCATTGTTTTGTTTCTATAGATTCAACAAGAGCTGTTTCAATTTTGTTGAGATTTATTTGCAAAATGTTACTGCCAGCTTCAAGAGATGACAAGTAGATCAAGGAATTCTTTCATTGATTCTTTATTATGTTTTTCATTTAAATTCCACAAAAATTGAAACTACAGGTAATTTAAAAGGTTAGGATGTTAGTTCAAAGAAGATATACAAACTGGCTTACATCTACTATCTTAATAAAGCATTAAATTTATTATGTAATATTTGAAAGAAAAGATGTCCAGAAATGTCTTCCAAACCATATCTCTAGATCAAAACTTCTCTCATTGGAGAAGGCAAACAACAGCACCAACACGTGCTACTGTTTGTAGTAGGGCAAACAAAACCATCCAATTTAATATTGTCCATCATAAATAATACAAAACAGCATTTTAAATTATTAATACTCATGTTATTAAATATTCCAGCTAAATAAACAAGTTAGCTTCTATTTGTCTCTTGACAGTTTTTCTTTTTAATAGCCTGCAAAAGAACATTGACTTGAATTCCAAGGGTGATATCCACTGAAGTACAATAACAACTATATTTATATAAATAAAAATTTGAATTAAAAAACTATCAAAATATGAAGGTACAGGATATGGAATGGTATGTAAGAAAAGGAATAAATAGCCCAAAGTAAGTTATTATAGTAATTTAATGAAGTTCTCTAGCATAATTTTTTGACCCAAGAAAATTTTATGTAAAGCATTCACTTTTCATCTGTGGTATTTTATTTGATTATCAAGATGGATTTGTGGAAAAGTGAGATGGTTTTTAATAAGATCAAATTATTGTTCTACTTTGTCATATTCTATCCACTGACTTACCTAATCCTAGAGATATTGATTTAACTCCTAATATTATTGAAACAATAGAAATATCAGTTATTGATTTATTTAGAGCAATAGATGATCTCAACTTAAATAAAAGTGCAGGACTTAACAGAATCCCTTCTATATTGATAAAAATCTTGTAATTACTTATTTCCTCCTCCTCCTAATCCTAATCCTCCTCCTCCTCTTAAGGACAGATGTGTAGATTTTGTATGCATTATTGAGCAATGCAATACCTCTATAATTTTTACAGATTAATTTGTCACCTGACTTTTTATATATAGGGCATATCACACTTTTGTTCCACTCTTTTGGCAAGTTTTCATGTGTCCATATGGAAACAAATTATGAATTTCCTTCACCATCTTGACAGAACAGTTCTTTATAAGCTCTGAGGGTGTATCATCATATCCCGGGACTTCCTGTGTTTTAATCATTTAATAGCTAGTTGGACCTCCTCCTATGTGGGTACCGGTGTTTCCCCATTATCATCATTTATGATATTCTTCCCATTGCTTCTCGGATCAGTGTGTTATCATGTCCATAAGGAGATCTTCAAAGTACCACAGATTATATTAGGTACAGATGGATCACTCGTAGCAGCGCTCCACTAGCAAGGTGCCGGACTAACTAGCCCCCACCACGAGTTCAACTGGTTGCTCGCGTAGTGAGTGTTGACGTTGGCGGTAAGCACATGGCCTTCATGTGGCGACTGCGACTAATTGAAGCTACTCGAGCTCTGCTTCGTGTTGATTTGTGGCTGTTTTAGTTCGACTCACGCATTTAGAATTGCTGGTTCTGAGTTTCCACTGCTGGTTAATTGTTTGTAGGCTGCTGCAGAATGTGGCAGCGGGTACTCGATTAAAATTATGCGAAGTAAAACGAGGGAAAGGGCGCAATTTTGACGATAGTTCTCGGTCTTCCCCGTGGCGCGCTGGGGTGCATCTAAGGTAACCATTGGGCTTATGGGAGTGTATTATATGTACCTTCTATAATCTGTGCAATGTACCCTATCCATCTTTTCGAGACATTTTTCTTGCCACAACACAAGTTCCCTTCTTTATCTTTTATAATTTATGAACAGGCCTGAAATCCTTCTCGAAAAATCCGAACTTCCTTGTATGCATCTGTAATTTTTGCTTCCTTTAGATTACCCTCTATCCTTTCCATTATCTCCCTTAACCAAGTTCGTTTCTTTCTTCCAGAGAGTTTGTTAACTTCTCTATTCCTTTCCTCAAGTTCCAGCTTCTTTGTTCTGGTTGGTCTACTCAGAAAATTATTGTATACCTTCTTCCTTTCTTGAACAGTTCCTTTCTTGTCTAACATTTCAAATCATCATGAAAATAAGATACACGTTGATAAACAGTAAAGCTGAAGCATGTATCATGACATTTTTCATACGAGACTGATTTCTATTCGCGTCGCCGCACAGTGTGATATTTTGAAGATCTAGCAGGACAAAATTCTTTCTTTGGTTGATTGCTTCCTGGGATTTATTTTATGAAATACAAATACGGTGTGAACGTTTTAAAATTATATTCAGACATAAAATTTACATTATTTACAAGATTACACTTGAAAATTTTACATAATATATATGAATATTTTGTAAATTTTCCATTCTTAGGTATATAAAAAGTTTGTATGATAATTATAATTAAATAAACAAAATATATATAATTTATTTTGTTTATTTAATTATAATAATATATAGGTTTAATAACTTACAATGTCAAAATATTTTATTATGTACAAACTTATATGAAATATTCAAAAATCTATGTTCAAGTCTGATTGTAAAGTAGATAATTATCTAGGATACCTACTAATTATAAAATGTTTGTTGATTTACAATAATATTAATCAGAATCGCTATCAGGTTCATCAAAATCGGATTCTTCTAATTGACTTTCACCTTGTTCGTTTCTTATTTCTATAAGCTCTTATTTCTATAAGCTCACACAATTTGCCCTCGTTTGGTTCTCGGAGGAGCACGTAAACTTGCAATATATGGGTCGGATGTAATTAGTAACGTATTTAATAAATCTCTATTGGTATCAAGTCTTGAAGTCTTTCTAGTGAACAATTCCCTAAATATCTTATTGTGCTTATTCCTAGCCTCCTGTGTCTCTTCTGAAAGTTGACCGATTGGGAGAATACACGAAGAAATAATATCTTTGCCATGGAAAAGTATCTTATGTACACTCACAGGCATTGGGTACCAAGAATACTCTTCGATGTACAAATCGCTTGTTGCTTTGGCGTATTCATCAAATTTATAGCTATTGATGGGAAAACCACTATTAATGCATTCTATTATGACGTGGAAGCGCTTGATAAGCTCAATTTTGACATCTGTTATTTCTTCTGACTTTTTAGCATTCCTAAAAAATTTACGGGCTGTGTTGCCATCATTTGTGTTTCCAGTCTGTTGCTTAGGCATATCGACCAATAAACCTAATTCCCGCCTAAATTTATCTTGTACAATCTTTTTTTTTCTGCTTCAATATTTTTGTTCTCATTTCCTCGGGCTTGCCATGATTTTATATCGATCCGATACGAAATGTGTAATACGCATTCACGCAGTGGACAAGTCTAGAGAAAGAAAATCTCTATTAACAGTCTTTGCTATTATGACGCTTCTGTTATTCATGTCTTTAGGTTTTGTTCCACATAAATAACGAGTTTGTGTGGAAGCACAAGACGCAATGGCATTAATATTTTTCCATCAACCATGCAGAATATCAATGTTGGATTTATCAAGACTTCCATATTATTTACAAAAATCTTAGTTGGTGACAGAGCTTCAATTTCGTTTTTAATTTTATCGACTTCTTTTATTATCAAATTTACAGTTTCCTTTGCAAATACAAATTTTATTGGACGACAATATCTGGTTGAGGCAGGTGAAGGGTTTTGTCACACAATTTTTCTACTGTTATGCTCTTCCACAATTATTTGGATTGGCACCATCGAAATGCTAAATAGACTTACGTCACTGCATTGCTCCTCAGAAAATTTTTGTTTGTATTTGGTTTGTTCAGCTCCATCACAACCTCATTTGACAATTATTTCCATACCTTTTAAGTCATCTATAGTCTTTAAAACTTCTTCTTGGGCTTTGCACAATCGTGTGATTGTGTGATCCATCAAAGTTTGAAGTTTAACTTCAGCGCGTGTTTCAGTTACACTTATGTCAGAAGGGTAGCATAACTGTTTCGCCGCTTTCACCTTGTGATATGGCGGATACATTTTACTATTAATTTCGTTAGCTTGATGACGTATCGTATTGTATTGGTGTGTTGAGAGGTTCGCGTCAACTATCAGTGCAACAGCTTTGTCTGCGGAATTCTTTCTTGCTTTTTACTTCCAAAACTCTTTCGCGCTTTCTTTATTGCAGTACCTCTTCTAGGTGAAATGGCGCAGAGCTCTTTTACGATAGCAGCATAATCCCTTTTTCCATCCTTGCGAAGATTTACTTCGGTTGCCATGGACAATTATTCCTGACTTGTCGTCTCAAGAAGATGTTGGATTCGTCGCCTCTTCGTTTTAGTGCTAGAAGTTTCAAAGTCCTTTTGTGGTCTTCCGGCCCAGCTTCAGGGACTAGGAAGTTGAATATTTATTTCACTGTCATTGACAAAATCAGCGAAAGAAAAATGCTCATGCAACCACGACGAATTTGCGTTTAAGAAACATTCTCGGCGTCTGCCCGATTTTGCCCATTTTTCGTCTATTCTTTTACTATAGCTCCTGATTCTTGCTTTTAATTTATTTAAAATTTCATCTGAAAATGACGGATCACCTAGTTCTCTCAGTATATAATGCAATAAAGCATCTGTTCCTGATTCTTTCACATTGCCGAACCAAACATCGAAAAATGTGAGTCGTGAAATTTGCGATGTCATTCTGAAAACGGAGAAAAAATGTATGAGTGTCGCAAACTTCCGCAAACAAACTATCATGTTACTTAAAGTATACAAGTAGTGCAATCAGAAAAACATACCATCATACGGGTATTTTTCGGTATACTACACTAAAAGTTTAATTCAGACAGAGTTTGCTATTTTTCTTGTAATAAAATTAACTGGGTGTTTTATTTTAACGTTTACTAATAATTTAGAAAACATATAAAAGCAAAAACATTTGTAAGCTTACCTTTTAACAGTCACAGAAACAATATAACAACAATCAATCACTACTAGAGCACAGAAACACAGCGTATTCATCGAGCGAAGTCAAACGATCGACGGCAAGCCGACCCTTTTTTCTATTGTTTCGCGGTACTTCTTGGAAAATAGACCTTATTTTGTTGAAATTTGATTTGTCTCGGTTTATATTCAACCGTTTTTCTGCATAAGCAAATTGGTGCATTTTTTAAATTTTGTCCTGCTAGATATTCAAAATATTACACTGTGCGCCGGTTTACCACTTGAGAGCAGCAATGTCGCGCTGGGTAGGGGGGTTTTGACGTTGACCTTTCTCTCGTCTGATTTTTCTCTGCGAGGTGTTAACTGCTTCTACGTGTACGCTAAGCAGCCATGGATATCCACGGTACAGAAAGCCATGAGGAGGACAGTTTAGACGTGGAAGAACTCGTGTATCATTAAAATTTGATTAAAAAAATGTCGAAGTTTCTATATCGTTTTATTCCTTTCGTCTCGAAGTGGAGTCTGGCTAAGGCACAATGGAGACGAACTGCGGAAATGTATATGTAAATAAATTAATAAAACTTTTTTATTTTCGTTAAGAAGGGCTGTACTTAAATTACTTAAAAAGTAAAAACAAATGTTTGGTACCCTGATTGTGAATTTTTGTTGAAGTAGAGACCGTACTAATTTTGTTCTTGTCAGATCTCAACTGTTGTTTTAATTCCATAGCATTCTGAACTGTTGTTTTTATGGCACCGCGTAAACAAAAAGCCATTTGAATGGTCTATTAGGTATGTTAAGAAAGGTCCAACGTATGTTTAGCGAGGAACTGACAGAGTCCAGTTATTTAACGAATAATACTAGTATTCTGGGTTTTGGGGATCATGGCGTTACCTTCAAAGTACTATGACTCGGTTAATATTACATCTACAGAAATGAGAAATACTCAGATCTTCTATAGTACTTTTATTTTTGTTCCTACACATTTTTCGCTTACGTATGTGGTTTTCGAGTTACTTATAAAAACACATTTGTCATAAAAAGTACCTTTCTTGCTCAAATATTGCAAAATTTTATGGTTTATATCTAAAAATCTTCAGACTTTTCGTAAAAAAGTATATAACATATTGTTTAGAATTAACTTGTCTACTGATTCCGTGGTTATTGTGAATTTTTAATTTATTATCCGCGTGAAGGAGTAGTTCCTACCCTCAGGCGGTTTAGCGATCAAAACGTTTTTAGATGTCAACGAGAAGCCTTTCTTACCAAAAATCAAAAGGTTATTTTCATTTACCTAGAGTAAACCATTGTTCAGTAGGCAAGTGATTATTTGATTCCTCTATTACAATGTTTAACATTAATGTTCATTTAGTCCCTGTTACCTGGCTACTTTGCCACATCATGATCCTGGTCACTTTACTCCGTTGGACGCCATTTCACAAAACCACAACAACGTTCAACGTCGAACACTATATTTCTCCATGGTATCCTTGACTTCCACCTTTCGAGATTTCGGGCTATCGATTGTCATTCACCATCTGGATGTTCGAGAGAAACTGTATGTGTACCATTTCTGAGCCCAAGCAGAGTACAAGTGACGACGACAAGTGCAGTGTTAGGTTCAACTATGATCTTAATTTGCAAAAGTTATGGCTTTTATACCGTATTATTCGTCTAATTTGACGCATTGGCAAGGCGACTGAACCACTATCGTCACAGGAGCAAACACCCTTTTTAACTGTTGATCAGTCTTGCTGTTAAAAACGAGAAGACTAATTGTCATAGATTCATTCGTTATTGACTATTCATCAAACTAATAATTAAATATAACATTAAATTCAACAGTTCAATACAATTGATATTTAATATTGTACTGATAAGAACTAAAATAAAATGACACATACTGCTAACTATTAAGAATTAATGATATATGGTATCAGATTTGTGCAGGACAACTGGACACAAAAGGAGATACCAATGTAATAAATTAAAATTTTCTTTAAATCACAAAGCAGGTTTAATGAACATACTGTACATACAATATCTGAAGAGAAAATTAAATAAAACAAGCTGGATATCTATATAATTAGGTAAATCATTACATACACTTAAATAAATGTTACATCAACATCACTATAACATTAACGAAGTATATAGCAAACATCTTTAATAATCTGGACTTCAATATTCATATGAGTACTGTACAATAATAGAAACGTGCACTCTCAACTTTTTTACTTTCTTTGCAGCGTTGGTTTTGTCATAAATCGTATCCTGTTTCACAAAATTGTTTAAGATATTGTATCCGCGCTGACTGAAGTTAAGTTCCCAACTATTCACGAAACTTGGAAATATTCGCTGAACTAGTTCTTATTAATTAATAATTCATTCTACTGATTTTTTAAATAAATGAATGAGGACAATTATTTTGTGGTTTTAAAACTTCATAATTAATTTAGACTTCGTCAACAAGGGTCGCATTGTCTTCAGTCAGGTGATGCGGCTGCCATTTCCGTTAGAACAGTATTTTTCACAGTTTCATGTGAATTATTTTTGTAAATTATAATTGCGTAAGGTATGAAAATCGTAAAGTCATTGCGTTCCTATTTCCATTTGCTATGTTTAGGTAGTTTTTTTCGATATGTTAAGTCTGTACTTTTGCCAGAATATCAAAAAAAGCCCGCGAAAGTTTCTCCATAAAAGCCCATAGTAATTTAAAGTTAAATAATTCAAAATTTTGGGCTGTAAGGGTATGAAAATTCATCGCCACTGGATAGGGAATGGTTCAAACTATCATTTAAAACATATTTTGACATACTTAATCCTCGTCACTCTGACGCACATAATACCTCAACATGATTTTACAGTATCTCTAGGAAACACTAACAAACATGTTTCTTCAGTATCTGCAGTTAATATAGTCCCACAGTCAGTTAAATAATCAAGAAGCATTTCAGAAATCAACTACTTTAAAATATATAACAGATTCACACAGGGCAAGAATATATATTGAGACCATGGATCAATTGGTTTAACGAATGAACCACGATCTCAAAAATATAAGCAAATATAAGGGTAACAAACTGAAACGCGTAGAAGGAGACGTTGCGGGTGGTCTGCAGACACTGGGGTGTGGTCTGCAGCGCACAAGCTGGAAATTGTAGGGACCTTTCGAAATAATAAAATATAAAATTCAATGTAAAAGACTGCGCGCAAGAGCGGACGTAATGGACAGTCGAATCCCCAAGCGGCTTCGGGTGAGCGTGAGAACTGTGAAGGGCAGCGAATGTCTCTTGGGACACGGCTCCCAAAAAGAGGCGAGGTTTTAAAAAGGGAAATTTTGGTAATGGATTCGGCATACTATAAAAAGGGTCTAAATTCTAAAGAAGTAATAAAAACTAGGGTGCAGCAAAAGCAACTTGCAACTCGCTGAGGGGAGACACCACATCGAAAAGGGGCAGCACTAACATAAAAACATAAAACTGGGAGTCAAAAGAACTTGCCGCAGAAGCCACTGCGTAGGGAAAAATTGAACAAAGGACATTGTTCCCGGAAAAAAAACAAAATGGCTGACCGACCTTCTTTTAGAACCATAGAATTCTGAAGAGAAAGAAACATTTCGAGAACCAATCTAAATTCAGTGTAGGCGGAGCCGAAAGTAGCAATTGGCAACAGGCTACAGAAACACACCTCTTTTAGAATATACCCAATAGAATTTGTGAGGTGTGTGGCTGAAATAGACCTAAAACTTTACTTGGGAGCGTTCAAAAGTAGGGGAATACCAGGTGAGCAAAAATTGTCAATAAAAAGCAGAGCAGAGAAGCATAGAGACTGATTTTTATTTTTATTTTCAGAGGATTTTTGTTGTGATTCTGAGTCGATTCGGGAGATGATTCTCCGTGCTGATTTTTCTATTTTTGATTCGACTGATTTTCTATTCGGATTCTGAGTTGATTTAGTGTAAAATTCGTAATTGATTTTCTATTTTGATTCCGAGTTAGAGCTGATTTTTAATTGGATTTTATAAGCTGATTTGCTATTTTGAATTTGGAGATGTTTCTCCGTGCTGATTTTCTATTTTAATTTTGTGAGCTAATTCTCTATTTTGGTTCTGATGAGATTCAGACAGTGACTGCTGGCGTTGATTTGTGAGATGATTCGAATATGAATTTTGGTGTGAATTTTTGAGGACTAGGAGATTTGTTTTGTGAGACGATTCGAACATGATTTTTTGTGATGATTAGTGAAAGGACTCTGAGAATTTTTGTGAGATGATCCTAAATTGATGCTGATGAGATTCAGATGTTGACTTTGAATTGATTTGGATTTTGGATTTGTTATTCGAGAGTGTCGTGATTGTGATCGAGCAAATAACGATTTTCGATAAAGTGAAGTGTGGTAAAATTGATGGAGGGTATAGCTATCGTGAGACCAACAGGTCCGCCTGAGAACCCAAAGTGATTATCTATGCAGGTGACAATAGTAGCAGTATAGGAAACAGTGAATCATAACAGTGAAACAGTGTATCATAAATCAGTGTAGGAAACAGTGAATGTCGTTGAGTCGTGTTGAGTTGCTGTTGTTAATTTGTGTGTTAGAGAAGTCAATGTAATGGCCAGATAATTAGTGACGTGTAGTCCGGAGGTTAGCGGCGAGCAGGTATTCGAGACGCAATACATAAGCCAGCGACCAAAATTAAAGTAAATTTTGCCATCGACGTAAAAGTAAAGAGATATTAATTCAAAAGAACAACGTGTCACGACACGGCCGTGAGAGACATTCATTTATAGAAGCAGTAGGAGATCGAACTTTGGTGTTGCGTGATGATTATTATTCACAAACAATTAAGCTGGAGCAATGAACTCTGATCGCTCCGCACATCCGACATTCACAGACAGCTGGTATGTGATTATCAAGGACACTAACGAAGAAAAATTGTGTTAAGGCCTAGAGTAATAAAAGAAGTAAATTGTCAGTGTATTAAATGTCAGCAGGCCCTGAGTGTAAATGTAATATGTTGTAAAGTGTGATCCCTGAAAGGCTGAACAAGTTACCACAGAAATTGGTGAGTACCCATAGAGACAAAAAAGAAAACACCATGTCGCAGTAGGCGTAAAATATGTAGGACAATGATTGTTATAAATGTCAAAATAGTGTAAATAAAGTATATTTGTTTGTTGCTTGAACACCGAAGTACTGTGTTTAATTGTAAGTGGCTCCCACAGGAGTGAGTACTCGGGTTCATTAATTAAATTTTTTTTTCTAAAAAATTTTTTTTGAGACTTTATTATTAACTATTATTATTTTTATTAATTAATTAGTCCGTCTCAATATGTAAAATAATTAATTAATTAATTAGCGATGTATTTAATATAAAATAGGGTAGTGGTGACATTAAGCGCTACTAATTAATAAAAATATTTCATGAATTTTTCCGTGATGTTAAGTTGTTCAACACATAATAACAACCATATTTAAGTGATAGAGCGCCACGTTGGAGCTTCAATTGTATCATAATTAATTAACTAATTAAAGATGTAATATAGAATAGGGTAGTGAGCTATCACTACTTACTCACACTTTGGTTCGCCTAATTTAAATATAATGAAAATAATGAGGGTGCTTAAGTAAGTTAAGCCCCACGTTTGAGAAGCTAATTGTAGTGAAACCTGTTAATTAGCAATGAGAATAGTGTAATGGGTAACACTAGGTACCATGTTGAGAAAACCAATTGTGAGGTAATTAACTTGTTACTTAATTAGATCATAAGGTAGTGTAGAATACTAGCCCTCACGTTGATGCGCCATTGGTGATCTAATTACCTAAATAATTTAAGTAGGGTAGTGTGTAATACTACCACTACATGGAATAAATGGTAGGCGGGGTTCGTGCTCATTTATTCACAAGAAACACACACTTTTCGGTCTATGAGACGCGCAGCACATAAATAAAATGGCTTTATTACCATTAACTACTACATTCTTAATGATAACAAATCTAGTCTATGCATTCTTACACTAACATTCCTCCTTATAATCCCCCAAAATTCACACGCTCTTGCAATATCTTTAATTTACATAGATGTGGGTAAATAAACAGTCATTACCACCTCATAATTTCCTATAATTACATTACACAACAAGAGCAAAAAGCAAAGCTAATTAGTTCTGTGCGAGGATAGAAGACATGATTGTCATTACTCGCACATTTGTTGTACTGGAGCACACGCATAATTGTTCGTCTAATGACGCACTGCTTCGCCATTGTCTAAGCTAGCTGCAACAAGCGGGTACATTTACCTTCAATACCAAACAATGTTGATGTGTAGGCTGCCTGGGGCAAAACTGAAGGGTCGCCTTCGGACTGGAGTCGGACTCATTGATCCTCCGACTTCCTGCTAGTGGATATAGGTGGCATACTCCCGCTTAATGAACCCATTCATCGATGCTACCAGTTACCTCGCTACGATCAGCTGGCCTAACGACAGCTCGGGGTCGTCCTTCCCGAATTCTAGCCGTTTCCTAGTAATGAAGAGTTTTTCCAAGTAGAAACTGACCGGTGCTCGGCCTCGAGAACAACTACGAATTGAATTGTAATTTCACTCCAGGGCAAGAATAAACACTTGACATGAATGCATTGTAACGAGAATAATCTCGGAAATGTTCCAAGTCCCGGAATGTTCCGCAGGAACTCCGACTGTCAGTCAGCAGGTGCGTAAGCTGAACCTAAGCCCAAAATTATTCCACAAAATCTTAAGTGACGTAACGTGGTGCTCTCTAATAAGACTGACGTAGTCATAACTAAGTAAATAGCGTAGCGTATATCTTGTAGTCAACTCGTACTTATCTAGTCACAATCCTCATAATTCCTCTGCGCCTTCGCACCCTCTTTTTTTATAATAATTCCTTCTTTTTCTTCTCTTTCTTTCTTCTCCTTTTTCTTCTCGTTCTTCTTTCAATTTGGAAAATTGTTGGCACCCTCGTCTCTCTCACGTGATCTCAGGAACCAATGATACCGTGTCATTACTCCACGTGGAGTCCTCGTAATTGGTCAACAGTCAATGACGTATTTCAAATTTCTGACGAATCACGTTGTCGCGTTTTAAACAACAAATTCGTTTTCTGTTTCACGATGCCTCGCCGAAAACAATGTGGCCCTTCGCTTCTGGAGGAACTTTTGCGTCGTTTATTGCGCCGTTCCCACGCGGGATTTTCCTTTGTTGTATATTACTTGCCGACCGCCAAAAGAACTCTCTATTTTGGAGAGTTACAACTCGTCCATATGTTTCTAGAGACAATCCCATTTTTCAGAAGTATCTTCTTTTTTTAATGGTACTGCGTCGTCTTGCGCCGAATGCCGCCTTTGCTTTGATCTATTGAATTCATCCATACAACTCTCAAAATTTATACGACCTTGTTTTTCGAAGTTGTGCACCACCCAGAAACTGCACCCACAAACTTTCACTCCCTGGTTAAATTTTTAACATTTATATTATATCGGTCACGTTTTTCTTTTCTGCGCGAACGACAACGCTTACCCGTCTCTCTTTGAATCTTGCCGCCAAGGCTCGCACGCCCTTTGCTGAGTGTCTCCCACGCGGTTTTTAATTAATTCTATGCGTATTCCAAAATATACTATTTGTTGTGAGTGCACTCTCCCTCGCGCGTACCCGTCTCCCTTTGAAAACTATGTTTACTACGCTACATTCACAGCCTTCCAAGAACTACCGCCCTTTCACATCCAAAATGTCGGAAGCAGCGTCGCTTCGTCGGTGCGTCCTAGGGGCTGAGGCACACTCCGCCCCCATCGCCTCCCCAACGGCTTGTATTTTAACTCGATCAAATTTTTTCGCGTCATTACGTTGTTTTTAATTAGCGAAATTAATACTTCGTGACTATATATAAGCGAGTTACCACTAACTGACTAAACACAAAATATCAGAAACTACATAGCCTACAAACTTTAAATTTGGCAGATAGGTTCCTTTTAGAAAGTAGACACCCGATAAGAAATAATTTTACGAAAATCCATCCCTAAGGAGGTGAAATAGGAGTTGGAGTATTTTATGTATGTATCCTACCATAACTCTAGAGTGTCTGGAGCAATTTCAACCAAATTTCATACACAGCTAACTGACTAAATGACAGTAAGTCCTACGGGGGTACGACAACCCATGCACCCCTAAAGAAGGGGTGAGAAGGAGGTGACATGTAAAAATAGTGGGAAAATCCGATATATTTGAAACCATAGTTTTCGGTGGCGTTGGGATGGATAAGGCCGTTCCAGAGCTTTCTAAGTTAATAATCAGTCCACATTCCAGATAATGTACCCCTAGGGTAGGGGGAGGAATGAAATACAGGTAAATGTAGTAATAAAAAACGACCCATATTGGTGTTAAATAGAATATTTTTAGGACCGCTGAAGTGAAGTGATACACTCATTGCCAGATAAGTGACGCCCTACAAGGAATAAACACCCTTTGTGTTGGGGTGAGAAGGTATGAAATGTAAAAATAATCTAAAGTCACCGAAGTTAGTATTGAGATCGTAGTTTTCGGGACCGTTGAAATTAGTAGTGACATCATTCTCGAAGACGTCAAAGTCCACAATCAGCCTGTACAAACTCCAGCACTCTTAGGGAAGGGGATGCTATGAAAAAATATCGAACATATCATACCAGTGACTAGTCCATAATTTTCGGCGTCACTGAGTTGATAGTGAAATCTCGATATCGTGTCTCAATTCAGTCTACGCAGTGTATCATCTTTCCTCTTCCATCCGTTTCTACAACTGACTGAGAGCAACCAAACCATTTAGATATTGCTTCAAACAAATTTTGGAAACCTTGAATATACGCATACCTAATGTCTTAAATCAAGGTTTCAGTAAGACTCCTCCTTGGGCTTCGCATAAGCCGAAGATTAATTTCAATCTTCGCCATCATGACAAGAAGAACACTCCAGCCGCGATGTTGAGGGTCGCGATGTGAGGGTATACTTCCACCTAATCGTCGACAAACACCGGTCCTATATTCCTGTGTTTACTGTCGGGTCAAAGCAGGCCGATGGTATCGGCAGCTCCGTGGTGTTCACCCATAAGACCTGTGGCTACCGACTTGGCGACCTGTGCAGCGTTTACACTGCTGAGTGCTACTCCATATTGAGAGCACTGCGATCAACAAAGTGCTCTCGCGGGTCAAATTTCTTGATTTGCTCTGATTCTTCAAGCAATCCAGACTACGTATCCAGCTGATAAGCTGATCCAGAACATCCGGGATGTACTTTTCTACCTCCAAAGTGACGGAAAGAACATAATGTTTTACTGGATTCTCGGACACGTAGGAATCAGAGGAAATGAGGAAGCAAACGTTTCCACGAAGGCGGCATGTCTCAAGAATCGCGTGTATTTCTTCACGATTCCAAAAGGGGATATCCTAATTCCATCAAGACAAGGATTCTGAATGAATGGAACAATGAGTGGTTGGCTGTTGAAGGGAATACGCTCCGACTTATCAAGTCCTCTGTTAAGTCATGTAGCAGTTCCTGTAGGTCAGCCAGGAGCGAGGAGGTCTTGCTGACCCACCTGCGCATAGGACATTGTCCTCTCGCTCATTGGTATCTCTTACAACTTGAAGACAAATCCATGTGAGGAGTGTAGTTCTTCTCTGACAGTGTGTCACCTACTAACTGATTGCAGAAAATACACCAGAATATTGGTCTTGCTGCAGATTTACCCACAATTCTCGAAAATAAAACGGATGAGTTAATAAACTATTGAATTTCATAAATATGTTCCTCCCACATGTTCTCGGGAGGGTTTAAATTTCATTTTTCTTTCCTTTTCCTTTTCTTGTTTCCTTTCATTCTTCCTTTTTCTTTGTTTTGAAAATTATAGTTTTCAGAATTTACTTATTTTTTATATAATGTATTGGGCAACTTTATTCTGTTCTTTCCTATCATTGTGTTTAGATATTTGGTGAATTCAGGAGGGTTTTTTTAATGGGTATGGTCGAGGTATTCGGCGAGTCCCACACACGGGGAAGAGTCACTACGACTCTTCCTATGGTGTGAAACTGCATTTTTTCCCACCTGCAAGGTCTCTAATGACCTTGACGTTGGCGAGCTCTAAAGTCCCAGGAAAAAAATCCACTAGCCTCCCTTCAAACTCACCACTAGCACACCCTGGGGGGACGGGGTTTATGGATAAGAATTATTGAAAACAAATATTGAAATATTAAACAAACAAAAATGCATCGGATACTTAGTTTTAGGGTTGACAAGATATTTCAACAACCTATGCCGTTATGTTGAAGATGCTATCACCTAGAAGCACTGCATTCTTAGAGCTTGGAGAGGAATGAGCGAAATGTAAAAAATAGTGTAAAAAGACCGATATTAGGGTCGAGTCCACGATTATTGTTTATTCTGAGGTGAATAATCATATTGCCAATTACATTACGAACCCTTCAGACCACATGAGGTGCACGACGTCCCTAGAGGTGGGGGTTGCGAAGAGTGTGAAAGAAGAAAATATCAAAAATATCCTCTAAGAAAGGATTTTACAAAACTTCACCCCTAAGGGTGTGAAATGCGAAATTGGTGTTTTATTAAAACTTTTTTGAATTACATCAGTGAAAATAAGGGATTGAGGATACACACCTATACTAATATAACCTCCAACATTATTGGATAAAATTCTCAGTGCACACCTATGAGGATATGAGAGAAAAATAAAATTGGAGACATATTACAGAATTTACGCAAGCAAAGCTGCGGGTACTCAGCTGGTTCTTTCCTAAAATCATCCACTTTGATCTGCAGGACATACCACACAACATATATGCATTTCAAGGATATTTCGGGAGAAAACATTAATTTCCTTCTAATGCCTCGATCAACATAAATTCAGATGGCATTTCCAAGTCTTGTTACACTGCAGCCATGTCACACGCACTTCTTGTATCTAACTACATAACAAGCAATGTAAATAGAAATTGGTAGCATTTTTAGTTTCACTCAAACAACTTGGAACGTTGAGAAAAATGCAAGGAACTGCACCATCTTTTATTAGGTATTTTCCTTTCACACTCTTTCAACTCTCCTTTTACAAAACACTTGTCACAGAGCTTAATGTCCTCTTCAGAAAAATGTTTTATACTTATGAGTATTTTTAAGATTCTTCAATTTACTAAAATCTGTAGGTATTTTCCGAAGCCACTTAGACTTAAAATCTTTGCCTCTTGGAAGAGCAAAAATGATCACGAACTCGTTTTCTTTCCTGTGGTTGGACTTGCGTCCAGTTACACTGCAGCAGTGAGGGATTATGTGAACAATAATCACTGATCTAAAAAACGGAAACAGAAATATATTACTCTCTCAATTTCAATAGGCTAACATAAGTGGTACGACATGAAACGTTATTCGAGCCTCATCTACACAATAAGAAAGAAACTGAACTAACCTCACACAAGTCAAGAATCCTCTGTCACATTCAGTCTTGTTCCTCACAGGTTATAGTAAACTACATCTCAAAATAAAAATAATGTTTCAATCAATATATCACATATTGCAAAGACAATTATGAATTAGTATGTCCTCGCTTAAAACACTAATATTGTATTAACAGTGACCATGTATTAGTTTCACGTGCATATTAACAATAAGCCTGCTTTTCTTATGAATTGCAAACTCCTTTCCACGTATGTTCAATGGAATTTGATACTGAGAAAGTGATCAGTCAGAACGGGATGAACAATTAAATACAGCGCATAAGACCATTTTGTTCATATGATTTCAAGAAAATTAGATTAACTCTACTTCCAAGAAACATGGAACACAGTCTGGTGTCTGCTGTTGTATTCAGCCTACATCACAGGCCTACATGTTGTAGTTTGTGTACTCTAATGGTGGATGTCTATGCTTTTGAGTGTGGACAAGAGAAAGCGTTGTGGCGCGCCGTTCGATATATCGAAGGTGGAAGTCAAGGATATCATTTTAAAGGTAATTAGGATGAGTTTTCAGCAATGTCACTACACAAATTGGATCAGTAATGAAAAATCAAATAACAGGAAAAGTAAACACATCAGTACTAGAGAAATTAAAAAAATTGTGAAAACTTGAAAAATCTTATTAACTGATCGCACAGCTTTGGCAGAACACTAATGGCTTCTGTATGAGTTAGTTCACAGTTTCGCCACCAAATTGGAGTAGTCTCCAGTGAATACACGCCAATGGTCACTTACTTTACCCAGTCTCCCCTACACTACGAAAATTTGTGTTTAAATTGCTTATTAACTTAAAATTTAAATGCAGTAAACGGAATAAATATTTGTTATAGGAAACCCTTTTTCCCTTCATTGCGAAAACCATAGAAAACCACTCTCGACTATATTATACGTAGGACTCACAATTGGCAGAGTACGAATGTTTAAAATGAACTTAGAGACAGCTTACGTTCAGCCAATCAGAACTCAGTACGAATGAAAGTTCCGTCTTGCTAGAAATTACCAAAATAATGCCAAGTAACCTAACTCAGTAACAGTATATATAAAAAATTAAATCATAGAAAATCAATGAATAATTAACCGGACACTCACCGTCTTATACGAACAGATGTACGTAAGAAGGTATATACTTGAGTAAGATGAGTAGGCTTATAGAGAAAAGAACAAGTCAATGTATCAAACAATATAAATAAAAGTTGTTTACGACTATTAACTCTGCCTAAATTTTTTGGAGCCACGCTCCCCTCCCCTAAAACCCACCTCTAATGTGCAGACTTGCGATTTTTTCCGTACTGCCGCCAAACGGTCAGGTTTTCGAGAAAGTTATTCATATGAAACAATATTTTTTATTAAATTTTCTACATAGAAATCTCTTAGATTGCGGTGAACCTCACCGCCAGGTAACAGATTAACGCCAGGTAACAGAGATTTTCATTCGACGTAACATGATTAATAAATTTTCTACAAAAAAGATGATAACCATTTTTGAGTTAAGTCTAGTGATTCGCGAGATATATGCTCTCCAATAACGGAGTTGTTTTCAAAATCACACTTTTTTCGGTATTTTTGGGATAAAGAAATTATGCTTTTGACATATTAGGACCTCGAAGGACCTATGTATCAACATGTAGTAATATACACAACGAAACAGCTGCTTCAATACGATTTTCCATCGAAAAACACGGGTTTCAGTGGGAATAGAAGGTGACCGGGTATCCCGTACATCTTTCATCAAATATTCCCCGAGCGCGCATTGTTAGTGTCGCATCTGCGCAAAGACGTGTACAAGCTGTTGTCGTTTCCTGGAGCTTCAAAAATGTATGTTTATGTGCTGTAACTCGAATACTTAATTTTTATTTCGATAAGAAATATACAACCGGCCCTATTCAATTTATGAACAATATTCCGAAAAATATAACTTTCAGTTCTCCGTGCGCCGCTTTGAGGCGATATGACAATATATTTGAGAAAGATAATACTTCCTTGTGATATTTCATTTCTTAGGCAGATTTGCACTTTTTTCCACACGTGGCGTGGTTTCTCGCAATAAGCCGTTCCGGGGATAGAATTCAAAATCACAATCTATCCATCATTTTTCGATAAATGTCACTGTACTAGCAGAAGGAGGGATCATTTACCTTCGATTTCACTTTTATAAGTGTAGAACTATTGCTATATAGAGCTTTTGATATTTTATAACTAAACATGCCCGGTCTGGATAACCTTATAGGGAGGTGGACCAACATCTAGAGGGGAGCCCCCCAAGGGTGGCATCGTAGAGCAGAATGCAGGAATTCTGAATTTCGGGGGGGGGGGGTTCAAGAATCTACACCCTTCACCCAATTACCACATTACGTCTTTAACTTCAATACTTGCAAAAATACTTAAATCATTAAGTACGGATAGACTCAAGGAAGATAATGCATAACTTTTAAAACACAAAAGGAATTCAACCATAACCGTGGTTGCAAGAAGCAACTTCGTTACCCCACAAAACCAATCTTTTTTGCATGTCCAAGAATTGTTTCCTTAATTTTTAAGGTTCGAACTTCGAATATTTTCCGGCGCATCTTTTTACTTTTGTCCCACTCCATCTCCACATTACATTTCTCTGTGCAAAATAAACAATCTTCTTTTGAAATCGAACGGCTCCAAAGAACGCAGCGCGAGTTCAGTTTCGTCTTTTGATTTGACTGTCATTTCTTTCTCTGGTGTGATCTCTTCGGCGTAACATATGCAACTCGATGCGTTTTGCTGTTTCAAAGTGTACATGTTTCCCGTCTCCTCGACGTTTACTTGACGCAGTGATCATGAGACCCGTCATGACGCGCCATTTTCAAGCAGTAGTCTCTCACAAAGAATGCATATTGCATCCGGTGCTCTAAACCTACATAAAAATATATTTGTGATTGTTTTATTACATGCGGCATCAAATATTTTACACACAAACACGAATTATCTTGTATTTATAGAACGTTCTTGTCCAGAGAATAATGCAATGCGCGCTGGACTTGCCTTAACCTGTCAAAGTCAAGTGGTTGGTTGAAAAAACATTTCTTACTCAAAAAAGAATTAAAAATTTGAAATTTCTACTTTAATACGATATAAATAATATTCCATGAAGAGTTAAAGTTCAATTTCAATTTTTTGTAGAACCTCGAAATGTTTGCACCGTTCATATGTTAGTAACGTAGGAAGGGGGACTCTATCAGGTTGAGTTCATTGAGCTTAAAGGTTAGGAAGGTTCTTTTACAAACGACCATGTCAGTTTCTTTACAACAAACACTCTTTAATACATATACAGAACTACTTAATATGTCTAATACAAAGTTGAAGTTTGCCCCCCAAATACAACGTACAAAATCCCCAAGTTTAACACTGAATTACTCATAGAGAAATGAAGCAAAATTGATGTGCATGAAAATTTATACATAAAGACTACCGAGTTTTCGGTGTTTTCTTGATATAAATATTATATCAAGAAGTTGAAAATTATAATTACTGTTCAAGATCCGATGAACTATATATATACATATACATACATACTTCTTTATGGTCTTACGTGAAAATATAAATTGTTCCAGACCACACAACTCAGGCGTATCTGGATGGTGATCACTTTACATGCTTTTTCGTGATCTTGAAGTGTCTGGTTACTGTTGAATCATTGATGCATAGTTGAAGCCGCTTCCAGTTGACGGGCAGTATAAAAGATGAACAGTTCACCTGGAGTACACGATCTGGAACTTGCTGCAAATATAAAATAATTTAAGTATTTGCTGGATATTGACACAGTTTCTCAGTGCTGACTCCTATGATGAATGTTGTAATGATGCAGTAATATCTGCTTCCCAAAAAATAATGATTCACTTCATAACGAAGCGTTATGTTGAACCAAACGCATGGATCACACGGATGTGACAGCTGTCGCAGCTACGGCTCGCAGTTATGTCGTTGACGTTATGGCTTCTATATGCAAGTACGTTTACTACTGCAGCTTATGCCTTGCGAGTATGATTGCTGGTACGTTCACTACGGCAGCTTTGTGGCCGTGTGATACACCTGCATGTATGATAGCTAGTACGTTCACTACGGCAGCTTATAGCGTTGTGTCACTGTCATGAAGCGATGAAGCACAGGTTTATATATGCAAGTACGTTCACTACGACATCTATATGACTGAGTATGCTAGCATGATCCCCACCTCATCGGAGATCGATCCCCGGCCATCCTGGTAGCAACTCAGCGCCTTAGCAATTGAGCTATGCTGCCTCCTAGCAGTGAAAGTACGAAACCTATGAGTAGTAGTCAGTTTGCGAATTATCTGCGCTTCATGAAGAGGTAGCAACTTTGTGAACCACGAGTGGTTCGCAACATCATAGATAATAGAAATATTACATACTTTAGTTAAAATGAGATGCTTCGATGTATTTTGCATGCGTTTACTTTTACAATTTTTCGCATTACTACAACTCGTCTTGTACCTTTTTCGGTTTCATAACCCGAAATATCTTAGTCTTCTTAAAAGTTGTACGCCTCTGACATCCATCGATCAATACACGGAAAGGTATTTGATACATAGCAGAAACAAATTGCTATGAAATTTCTCAAAGTCGATTGCTTAAAACAGAATTGTGTCGATTGTTAGAGGAGAAAGTAGAATCCTCTAGACAATATGATACGATTGACATGAAGAACTTTATGCGTACTGAGATACGAAGAAAAGTCTGATTTCTACGTACTGAGATCTGCGAAGTCTCCTTGTGGTCATTCTTATAGTCTGCCTATTGGGAAAAGATAACTCATAATGCTAAAACACTTTAGTAAAATACGCATAATTTAATTTGTACATTTATAGCACATAATGAGTAAGTACTTTTAATAAGCTAATAAGCTGAAAAAATTCCAGCAAATATACTAATCGCTTCGAGAAGTCACGAGTAGAACGACTGTCCATGATTCTTTTCTCCTTCTTTCAAGCGAAATACAAACGAAAATATAGCCAGGTAATTCTTAAAATATGTAAAAAATAAGATACATATACTCGAAAAAATTGAATACTCGAAAATGTATTCAAAAATTTCATGGAAAAAATCGATAAAATAATTTGGTATTCAATTTTTGTAACCTTGACCAAAAATGAGTTAAAACAGTCTTTTTAAGTCTTTTTTTCTCGAATAGAACATTCCATGCACCAGTTAAAAAAACTTACATTTCGAAGCACCGAATCACGACAACAAGCAAGCAAAATTCAAAGCACAGATGCAACGCTAACAAAGCGCACGCAGGTAATATTTGTTTTTTGATATAAATTGTAATTTTGAAAACTACCCCATCATTGGAGAGCTTATATCTCGCGAACCACTGGACTTAACTCAAAAATAGTTATCGCCTAAGTAGGAAATTTAGTGAGAAATAGTTTTTCATATATATAACTTTCTCGAAAACCTGACCGTTTGATGTCAGTACGGTAAAATCCGCAAACGTGCACATTGTGGGTGACTTTTAGGGGTGCGTGGTTCCGAAAATTTTGGAGGAGAGTTAATAATCGTAAACAATAATCGTAAACTAAGGGCCTGTTTTACGTCTAATTTCAGTTTACTAACAACAGACGATGTGACTATGGAAGTTAATTCAACAAGTAAATTTGGTGAGGTTACGTTGAACGATCAGATGAACGCAGGCTGGGAGGTTTTGAACATCCACGCATGAGTAGACGTGTCGATGACGACTCCTATCGTCGTTCCGACATAAACTGAGTTGTGAGGAGTCGCGCCGTTCACTTCTCTGCTTCACTCTTGGGGTTTTCCAGTCACAACCAGAAAAGTTGACTGTAGTCAACTCTTGGCTGACTGTAGTCCTTTGCTCGGAAACGCGAATGGAATCCAAAAGTGGTGCAGAATTCGACTTCTGGGTTCGCGTATGCACGTTGGGTTACTGAAATGCTTTTTGTGAGGTAGACGGTCATAAAATACATAATAAACAATGAATTACTTGGCGATTCTTCTAATTCGAATCTTCTGACTGGGCTTAACTCTCATCCTCAGCCCAGAGCGATTCTTCTGAGTTTTTGTGATGCTATCGATTATTCTGACTGCGCTCAACTCTCCTCCCCAGCGAAGTCAAGCAAAGTTGACTACAGTCGACTTTTTTCATGAATGCAATGCTCGCAAAGTTGACTGAAGTCGACTACAGTCAGCAGTTGACATGACTGGAAAACCCCATTTTGCTCGTATTGCTGATCGTTGCTCCAACATAATCGTACCCTAAGAAGTTTTCACTTGTCGACATCCGTTTTATTCAAAATTTCCCACATTATCCGAGGTGGCAACTCGGAGTATCGGATAATCGGATCTCAAATAACTGAGGTTCTAATGTACATTGTTTTGTTAATACTCGTAAATTATTGAAAACTTCATTATTCTCCATCTTCACATTGACCTTCCCTATTCCAACACGATTGCTTTTCTCCCTTCAGATGGTAAGAAGTCAGACAATGAGTTGTCACTTGGCTCTGTCGCTCCATTTATGTTTCGTCACATGTTTGCCTCAGACAAGAGAAGTATGTACAGAAATTACGAAAATCTAAATTCAAAAGACGTCCTCAAATTCTTGTTTTTCAAATTAATTTCCCAAACAAAAGGAATTAATTAATTAACCCCATTTTGTTAATAGGTCTTAATGTATTGATACACTTATGTTGGTGAGAGTATCTTTATCTTTCTCTGTTAGTTTTGAAACATTTGTCCAAACCTGTCGTAATTTTACGCAAAAAAAAAAGAATGGATTTGAAGATTTTATTTCCTTAGAATGGTGAAAAACATAATATAAATGTAACAGGCTTTCCTTTATGTTTTGTTTTTACTTTGTATAGAAGATACACACTTTGCCATTTGGTTGATTGTTATTTTCTTAATCACAGCAAATTATTTGAAAATGTTGGGCCCCTTAACACCCTCTGATGTCCAGCTATCTGGGAAAGAATCCTTTTAAATATAGTTGTAATTTATAGAGACAACAGTATAGAAAAATAAAATATACCAACACGCATTTCTACAAAAAAAGTTTACATTGTTTTATGAGTCACTAATATTTGAACTATTGAATTTTGATTTCACTATCAGAGGGAAAAAGATGGATTTTTCATGTCATTTTGTTTTATTATAGCTGGGCTTAATTCGTTCCATTTTTGAAAATAATTTGAAAGACTAGAATTTGAGGACGTCTTTTGAATTTAGATTTCCGTATTTTCTGTACATACTATGTCGTTGTGTCTGGCCGAGTGACTTGCTCATTCATCAACGCAGAGAAGTAATAGAGCCATGAACTTCTTGGTGGGTTGTGCTCTTGTACAGCAGAATATAGTTAAAAACGAATTGTTCGAAATTTTCAAAAGGCGCGGATTGTTATGGAATTTGTATTTTCAAGTGGTGGTGGATAGATATCTTCTTGTTTGGTTCTTTTTTAGCACCATTTTATAATGCAGAAAATGATATTTGGAATATCCAATTCCAGAAATAAATTAAAAATTAGAACAGTTATTGTCAGGTTTACAATTTTTTCTAATCCAGGAATGATGAGGGTCTCTAACAAAAGAAAAATCAGAATGTTTTAAAATATATTATCGCAGTATAATTAGCAATATACCGTTTATTTTGTAAGTATATTTATGTTCTTAGGTTAACTTACTGCGGTGAAGGAAATATAAATATGGCTTTGCAAGTCTAGTGAAATAGCTCGT
This sequence comes from Laupala kohalensis, assembly GCA_002313205.1. Classification (NCBI taxonomy): domain Eukaryota; kingdom Metazoa; phylum Arthropoda; class Insecta; order Orthoptera; family Trigonidiidae; genus Laupala; species Laupala kohalensis. Next base: position 78,605 of record NNCF01129133.1, on the reverse strand, counting down.
ACATTTCATAATAATAAATGTAGGAGGGCCGCACGTTGACGCCGACGCCTGCGGACTACTACTTCCATCACCACAATACGACCGTTCGCCGCGCAGGTGTCTGGGTGCAAATGTGCTGACCCCGGGCAGCGTAAATCAAAACTGTAATGCATTACGATACTTCCTACCATAGCGGGCGGAACCTATCATTTTTATTGGTTGCCTATGTCCCCCATTCCAAGATCTGATGGTAGCACGCTAACACACGATAATTCAAACTGCCACATCCATCCGAGGCTGCAATGGCATTAAATACCATATTTCAAGAGAGGAAACAATTTAATTATGTATTCACGCCGGAATAAAGTGAAATATCACATGATCTCTATATAATGAAGTATAATAGAGATTATTTCACTGAATGTGCAATATATCGACTAATATTTGCAGTAAAAATGTGAATTAAGATGCAATTGTTTTTTTATAACATTAAGCTTCTTTCAAATTGAATATTGTTTTCCGGGAAAAAGAAAAGAAAATATAAGGTATGAAAGTTTGGTGTGTACAATAGTGCGGTAGTTTTAAGTAGACATTCAAGTAATTTCCAAAAGTATGAAGACCATAATATTAAGGGACATACTAGGAGCTCCGAACAAGCTGTTGATTTATTTTCAATTTTAAGCCCCAACATGATTACGAAGTGAAAATACATTTTAAAAACTGTGTTCTAACGATGGAAATTCGTAGTTTTTAAAAACAATAAAAATTTGACTACTCATTTTGTTTACCATATGAGAAATTCAATTTTCAGCGGTTTTTCTCCGTTTTTTGAGATAATCAATTTCGAGAAGTTTTCTAAATAAATTTGGAGGGTTCGTCAACTGCAATCTCCTCTGTCAATAGTTAGTTTAAGACTATCTCAGATTTACACAGTATGAGTAACATAAGCATTAACTGACAATACTGACAACATAAATGAATGTTTCTTAACATTTACTTTTTAAGTAAAAAGAATATACTGTCATAGTCTTTTGTAAATACATTATTTTCTAGCTGTGTATTTACATTTTTATTTTTTTAATATAAATGTTTACTAATTTTTAGGTTTACTAATGGCAATCCACAGGTTTTATTCAAAGTTTTTGGTTTCTTTGGTTGCTATATGTGACAGAATTCTAAATTGTGAAATTTTGAAAATAATTGCTTTAACATTAACATAACTGTTTTTAATATGTTATGTTTGGTCTAATGAGTGAATATGATATTGAGATAAGCATGAGAGGATATGTATGTTATTGTTGAATTTAGTTAGTGTCTGTCATTGTTATTTTTGTTAGCCCTGAAGGAGAGATTAACCCACAACTGCAATACATTGGCAAGGAGCAATACTGAATAAATGTAATTGAATGAAGACTTGTACATCTCATTCATGAGTAGATCCTTCCTGTATTTCTGCCTGGAAATTGATTGTCTAAATATTGAGACATAGTTATTGGAAGAATTTATTTATGTAGAAAATTCAAATAAGACAAACAGAAATTCTTCGTTGTGAAATTTGTTATAGAATCCTTATCTAAGTGTATAATGGATAACCAACTCTCAGATAATAATGAGAGCTTCTTCTCAACAATTCCTCAGTTTGTTGCTGCATATCTAAAAAAGTGGGCAAATACAAGTAATAAAATGACATTTATTGATATGAGAATTAAATTCCTTATTGAATGTAAAAAAAATTGTAGTGCCTAAATGTATAATGTATGTTAAATCAAGATGAACAAACTAAATAATGCTCTTCTTAGACTTCAACATAATCAAGCCAAAAGAATTTTAAAACCTACAATCAAGGACAGCTACATAGGAAAATGTAATAAAATTTTACCTGAACTGAGTGCTCTTAATAAGAATTTTTGTTTAGATCCTAATGACAAAGAATTTTCTATAAAACTCAAGTGATTAGATTAACTCAACTTACTGGTAACATGGGTAAAAAACTTAACAACAAACTTAAGAATCTGATAAAAGAAAGAGCTTATCCTTGTTATGTGAAGAGGGATTTTGTCATAAATCTTACTGATGACATAATTCCTAATAATATCTTAAAGTCTTTAAAACTTGGAAACAATTATAACTTCATTGCTAAAGAACAAGATCATAAGATTGTAATTTTTGAATATATAAAGATAATGAGGTAGGGATAAATAAATTTGAAAGTGAAGAAAAAGTAATTATAAGAAAAATGTTCAGTAATGTGCTTTATAAGTATGTAATTAACAAAGTGAACTTAAATAAAGAAGGTGAATTGATATGTAGGAATATGGAAATGACCAAAAGATTTGTTAAACAAAATAGGGACATTATTATAATTAAAAGTGATAAAGCTAATCACTCAGTAATTATGAATGAAAATGAATACATTAAAAAAGTTGAAAATGTACTAGATAAAAAGGATAAATATCTTAAAATTATGCAAGATGATACTAAATTCAATATAAAACAAATACAGATGATTTTGTATGATTGGTTAAAACTAAACATCATTACAAAATACCAACAACAACAATAAATTTAAATAATGCCAATATTAATCATGCTTATGTGTTGATTAAACTTCATATGAGGTTGGTTGTCTCTTCTATCAATAGTCCAACTTACAACATATCTAAGTTTCTGTTGAAAACTCTAAAACCACTATTAGATATGGAAATTTAATACTTAATAATACCAAGGAAATTGCTAGCAAAATTCGAGATCTTAAGGTTTCCGATTTATAAAAAATGTATTCTTTGGATGTAAAAGATATGTACCCATCCATGCCCCATCACATGATTATTGAATCAATTCTAAATTATTTAATTAAGATTAATTCTAAAATAAATTTTCCAGTAGGGCAGATAATTAGAATGTTAACTTTTATACCAAGTGCATCCAGTTTGAAATTTAATGGAAAGTATTATAAATAAAGGAGAGGAGTTGCAATAAGAGGAACACTTAAGTAATGTATTGTGTGAGTTGACCATGAGACGTTTAGAAAGTATGTGTGTAGATTATTTGATTAGCTCTATTATGGAAGATATGTTGATGACACTTTTTCAATAATAAAAGGAGTTGATAAAGACAAAATGCTTGAAGTTTTCAACTTGTATGACATTACATTTACGATTGAAACTGAATCTGAAAAATCATTAAATTTTCTCGACACTACTGTTATAAATAATAATGCCAACTTGATCACCAATTGGTGTATGAAACCATTGGCATCAGCTAGGATTCTAAACTTCAAATCTAAACACCCTTTATACATGAAGAAAAACATTATGAAGAATTTGCTCAAAAAGTTGAAAATCTGTCTCATGAAAAGTGTAAAAAAGATAATACACAAAAAATGAAAAGAACACTGCTAATGAAAGATTATCGAAGAAATTTAATAAACAAAATTATTAAAAACTGTTATTGGATGAAAGTAAATAATGAGCTAACTAATGAAAAAATAAATATTGAAAATCAAATGAATAATAAAAGAATTATATTGTTCTATTAATCTGGTTTTCGACCATTTTCAATAGCAATATTTACTAAAGATTTTTTGAGTTTTGGTCTTGAAGAAATAAATAATAGGTCTTGTAAATAGGAGTTTTTATTTCTTCAAGACCTAAATGCAAAAAAATTAGTAATTATTACAAGAATTATGGTATTATCATAGTATAAATAAAGAAATGAAAAAAGTAGTTGAAGGGTTTAGAATCACTATTATATAATTAATAAGATTGATTTTGTTAAAAGTCATAACCCAGATAGCAAATCTACCAGCAAAATATTTGAAAAATATTTACTCATCCGACCGAATTCTTATTTATTCTCTGTTGGGACAATCCCACATCACCAATTCGGTCTTCTATCTACAAACCATCAAATATTGCTTCTAACTGAAGGTATAATTCAAGCCTTTCATAGTTCTTAACACGTAGCTGCTCTTTTTCTAGACATAGAAAAGGTATTTGATGCAGTATGGCATCCTGGACTTATATACAATCTGTAAAATCTTGGTCTTCCCAATACCTATTAAATAAAATCATCAGCTTTCTATCTAACCGCTCTTTCTCAGTGCGACTACCAAATTCATCTTCTAAATCACACCCAATCTTAGCTGGAGTCCCACAAAGGGCGGTATTATCACCCACTCTTTTTAACATATTTCTCTCCGATATATCCACTGCAAGTGAAACATCTATAGCTTTTTTCGCAGACGATACAGCAATTTACGGTGCCGACAGTGACATTGACAGTGCTGTTTCAAATGTCCAATAACATCTCAACCAAATATCGTCCTGGGCCAGTAAATGACACATCAAGCTAAATCCATCCAGGAGTATAGCAAAAATATTCAACTTGTGCAAACCAACCTCACCAACTCCACTCTCATTTCAGTCAATTTCCATTCCGTGGTTCTCACATGATATACCTAGGAGTTCTCTTAGATACAAGACTAAATTGGAAATAGAATATTCACCATCGACTCGCAGTAGCCATTAAACGAGTTCACCAGTTATATCCCTTATTGAAATACTCATCTTCCCTACGTATCCATTCAGGTATCCATCTCTACCGTTCTATGATCTGACCTATCCTTTCTTACGCAAGCCCAATATAAGCAGCTGCTAAAACTTGTATCAACAACATTCAAATATTTCAGAACAGAATGCTCCGTAAAATAGTCAAAGGACCTTGGTTTATCTCGAACTCCCAATTGCACAGAGAACTTGGTATTCAACCCATTCAAACTTACTTCCAGCAAATAGCTTCAAAATTCTACAAAAACATCGCTTCTATTTCTTCCGCTCAAAATTTCGAACTAGGAAAATATTTTCCGCATAGGAAACGCATCAAGAAAAGCTCCCGAGGTATTTTTTCGATCCTCCGTAGAGTTAAAACATCAAATGTATATATGACGCATGATCTTTCAACTTCATTAATGTATCTTTATGATGTGCTTATCATTTAGTTTTTTAATGTTATATTGTAACACATGTATTGTAAATATTTATAACCTGTACTGTATTCCAAACCTGCTGCCGAAGACCCAAAAAGTCTGGCAAGAAAAGTAATCAAAAACACCAGATCGCAGTCGAGCTTGATTCGAGGCTTGAATTTGCCTTGAATTCTGCCTTTGGAATCGCCTTTGAAACAAGGTATACAAACCAAATGCATAACTACGGGGTGGGAGCGACACCTTCGAGAAAACAGGCCCTGCAAACTTAAAATATCTGTTGCGTGACGTCATACAATTTAGACCCAGCGATTCCCACGTGTAGTAGCAGTAGCGAGTGTGTCTCATAGGTTTAGTAGCTGGTAGCTGTTTTGGTTCGAAGTGTTTTGTGGTTTCGTGGAACATTTTGTACAGATTTTTATCCAAAAGTATTATATTAAACCGTGTGAGTTTAAAGTTCGGAAAATGTCGCAGAAGAGCAGTGTCCCTAATTGTCGGGGAAATTATAGAAATGGTCCAAAGGTTTCTGTTTTTTCGTTCCCAACTGATTTGGAACTACGAAACCAATGGATGAGATCAGTCTATAGGAAGGATTTTGAAATGACTATCAACTCAAAGGTAAACATTTAAATTTGTTTAAGTTAAATTTAGTTTTAATTTAAAGGTTCATTGAAATGTATGAGCTCAAAGTAGTGCTCACCTATATGTTTTTTTACAGGCGCATGGAAAGCACTTGATAAGAAGTGAAAAGCACACGAGAAGAAGCGATAAGAAGAGGAGTGCGTTTGATGAGAAAAGTGGAAGTATCCTTACCGCTTCTCTTTCCAAACCCAGTTTAGTGGAAAGTAATGGAAGTGTTGAATATTGTTTCAAATTTATCATTTAATTTTGTGCCACTTATTTTCATTTTACCCAGCCCAGCCAGAGGCTGTAATTGCTTTGCCGTTTAAGTCTAATGTTTTCCTCTCGTTTTTATTTCTAGATGCTGTTCCGTCAGTGTTCCCAGGCTGTCCTGCATACAAGTCATCTGCAGGAACTTCTTTAATCGTGGGAAAAAATCCAGAGAGAAGAGAAAGGATTGATAGAAATTGCATTGTAAGAGCAATTGAAGATAGCATTACTTCATTTAATAGGGAAGAGTAAAGAGTATCATTTAAGAACTTTGAACAGTTTTTAGTGATCTTGAAGGATTTTACTTTTCAACAAGAATGGAGTGTAATTGTTAAGAATGATTCTGATATTGTAGCAGTAATAGATGACTCATGCAAAATTAATTGTGCAGTGAGAGTTAATAGTGACTTAATGGCTGCTTCTTATGTTAGAGGAATGTCTATTCAAAAAATAGGTGGAATGACTTTCCCTAAAAAGAAAGGGTAATATGCATGAAGTGGAGAAAATTGTCCAGGAAATCCATGAATATTACACTGGGGCAAAAACATTGTAGATGAACCAACAAGATTCCACCTTTGAAGAATGTTTTGATGATGAATCTAATGTTGATACGCTCCAGGATGAAGTTTGGCCTATCCTTCATTTTGTAAGTGGTTATTGCATCTACAGTTTATTAAAATGAATAAACTGTGAGTACTGCAAAGTATTTGTATCGAATGAGCCACAAGTAGAACAGCAAAATCCTCATTGGCATTTAATTAATGGCATCAATAGAGGAGGATTAAGTTATCGTAGTGATAATGTTGTGAGATGTGTTTCTTACAATTTCATTATAATGAACAAAATTCTCTTCTTTTGAAGAAAAGTTTTTGAGAAATGGAAACCGGAGAGAAGTCCAAAAATGCACTACTTTAAGGATCTTGCCCTTGGACTTATTTGAAGGACACAATTGTCCTAATCATAGTACTGAAAGTCTCATTCATTGCTTTCTTCAAAATGGGGCAAATATTTTAATCAATCATTTTGTGAAGAATTTTAATGACACTTTCGGTCCTAAAACTATGATGCAAATAAAAAGGAGGAAAAATTAATTGTATATAGAATCCTTCTACTGTTTGTTGTTATGTAAATACTGTATAAAACTGTTGCACACATTTTTATTCAATTAACATGGAATTGCACTCTGTAAATATGTAAATAAATTTGGATCATCTGAGCACAGGTGGTAGTCTGAAATAGACTAGGAATAAGGCAGCCTTCTCATTGTGAGTACCTGATAGTTTTTACTAAAGGGAAACTAATGCCTTACACTGGGAATGTGATTTCTGTTCTGTGCTACATCTTTGGTGTTGTAATTGCTAATGATTTTTATGTTTCCACTTTTCTTACTTCACGTATCCTGTAAATTATTTGTAATACATATTCAAATATAAATTGGAAACAATATACGCGTAGATTCTTAATAATATTTGATTATTTGCTGTATGTAAATATGAATAAATGTAATATGAACAGTTACTGATATATTTTGTTTCTTTACGAACCCTGTGCTTTATTATTATTTTATGTATTACTGTAGTATATTAGTTATGGTACCTTTTTTAACATTTTTATACAATTGGTTACATACTAAAAGGTCTTTTTATATCAAAATTATTTCATATTTTTAAAGAAATTTAGTGTTTGGTGAATATGATACTGACAAGCGCATTGCTCTTGGAAGATCATAGTTAAGACAAAATAGTTTAAACTTATGCATTATTAATAGAAAATTTAATTATGTACAGTTTATGCAGTATTTAAAATAAACCAGATTTAGAAAAATTTGAAAATTTAATGAGGACTTGTTCTTTCACGATAACCTGCAGTGGACCGCAACGTCGCGTAGGTTCTGCATAGGCCGCTGGGCCCAAGTTCCGTGACGTCAATAGATTTTTTTGTGGGGCTTTACGACTCATGTCGCCATCAAAAGTCATTGGAGCCCGAAAAACATGTACAGGTAGGGAAAATGAAGTTACTCACTAGGGAGAGCCAACATGACTCTCCCCGCGTGTGGGACTCGCTGAATGACTCAACCCTACTCACTAAAAACCCTCCTGATCTACAACACACCAAAACATATCTCAAAACTTCAAATGGGTGGGGGCAAAAAATGAGGGGGGACAAAGAATTAGGGGGGCAAAAAATGAAAGGTAGGACAAAAAATGAGAAGGGTGAGGAAAATGAAAGATACCCTAGCCTTTATAGCGTCGGGATCGAAAATAACAAGAGGTGACCAAGAGAAAAGAGAAAGGAAGGAGCCTCACGGACTTTTACGGACTTATAATCTCACGGACTTTTACGATTACTTCGTAGACCAATAGTTGGACACTCATGCCACTGCATGTGGAATTGCTCATGCCACTGCATGTGGAATTGCAGTGGCAGGCGGCATCGCACGAATAATGTTTCGTATGGTTGGAATCAAAGCATACATTCTCTTATTCCCTGAGAACATCGGAATATTGACTAAGAATCTTTAGTAAATATTCTAAAAGAGGGCGCAGAGTGTAACGGAAATATGATCGACAAAATAAACCTCGATATTCAAGAGAAAAAAAAGAAATAAATCGTCAGTAAAGATTGATGATGCTTTGTCAAAGTCATTACAGAAACTTGAAGAGGAAGGAAATATAAACTCTTTCCTTCAAAGAGTGGCCTACGTTCAAGACCTACCTGACCAGTCTCAGATTTCACATTATTCATATTTTGATAAATTAGACTTTTTGTGAATATTCCGCTGTTCCATTTTTCTCACAATAATTTCAATAAAATGTTATATTTAATAGAAATTAAGTATGTTTCCTCCTTCAAAATTTTGAATCAATCTTCCAAATTATGATCTCGATTAAGAATACTGTGTAAAATTAGGAAGAAACATATGGGGAACGAAAAGAGACTACCTCGACGCGGTGTTCTCTGAAAACGACAAAAGTCTCATAAAAATCTTCAAATAATGGTTTTACCTAAATAGATGTAAAAGTTTTTATCTATCTATTACATGATCTCCTTGTAAACTATCCTCATCAATTGAAACCCCTTCTTACTGAACACATAATTAAATGTCATCACCTTCTGATTTATGAATGAAAATGGGAAATAATCAAGGAGGGTAAAGTTGCTTCCCAGGAGTTATTTGTCTTATCATTAACAACAGGCGAAATAATGATCATTACGTTAAATATTTTAATTTTGTTATTTATTTTTATTAGTATTGGGGTAAAATCAAATAAATGAAGCAAAACATTTGTACTTGTTCAATCATTCACACAGAGGGAATTTTAAAAATGGAATGCGCAAAATTTGTTGAGTATTTTGGATGCATGAGGAGAGAAACATTTTATTCACAGCAACTTCAAGAAAACCCATTCCCATGAGCTTTCGTCTTCAGGAACAATATGGTTACATGAATCATTAATTCACGTAACGGATGAAATTATAAATATCTAACTTATCCATATAACGGGTATCAAGCATTATACGAGTATAGCTGGTGTACAACTGCTATTATATTTTCGTGGATTTTACACAGTAATTGCTTACAAGTATGGCACTCTTGAACCGCACCTATCAATCACTCAAACAAATGCAATGAATACTTTTAGGATTAATTTAAATGAATTCAGCGAATAACAGCTCATAGAAAATGAACAGTTTGCCTCCCTTTAACAGTCTTTTTTTCTAACATTCCTTCGAATAAAGAATTTCTCACTTTCCTGACGAGCCAATTCTACATTACAATATTTCTATGTAAATTAATTTACCCCATTTTGTTCATGTGGTTTTAGGTGTTGATACACTTGCGTTGTGAGAGAGTTCCTTTTTTAATATTTATTTTTTATTTTTGAAACATTTGTAGTAATTTTGCGCAGAAAAGGGAATAGATTTGAAGATTTTATTTTATTAAAGTGGTGAAAATCAAAATATAAATCTAACAGACTTTTCCTTATGTTTTGTTTTTACTTACTCTTTCAAATTGTTTTTCAAAAAGTTCAAATTGTTTTTTGAGTATGTATAATATTTGAACGATTGAATTGTGGTTTAACTATGAAATGGAAGAAAATGGATTTATTACGTCATTTTGTTTTTATTCTGGAAGGACTTAATTCGTTTTATGAGAGAAAATAATTTAAAAGATAAGAATTTGAGGACGTATTTTGACTTTAGATTTTCGTTATTTCTGTACATAGTACGCCGTTGTGACTAATCGATTGACTTGCTCATTCATCAACACAGAGAATAAGTAATAGAGTCATTAAGTAATGAACTTGTTGCTCTTATATAGAAGAATATAGGTTTAAAAACATTCGAAATTTCCAAAAGGCTTATGTAAAAAATTATGTAAATTATATTTTCAATTGGTGGTGGACAAGTGTCTTCTGGTTTGGTTTCTCTTGGCACCATTTTCTTGCAGAAAATGATGTTTGGAATATCCAAAGCCAGAAACAAGTTAATAGTTAGAACAATTATTTTCAAGTTCACAATTTTTTTGAATCAAGGAAGAATGAGGGTTTCTTGCTAAAGAAAAATCAAAATATTTAAAAATATATTTTTATTGAATAATTAACAGTATACCGTGTATATTTGTATATGTATTTATTTTTTCAGATTAACAGTTACTACGGTGTAGGTAATATAAATATGGTGTTTCACGTCTAGTTAAATAAGTCGTATATTTCTTTAGAAATGTTGAACAAACTGACGGCGACGGTAGTCTGTAAACTTTTTCCTTGTCCAATCCTGCGGACTACTACCCACATCACAACTTGACCCTCCGCTGCGCTGGTAGATAAGTTGAATCTTGCGTAAGTTGAATCGTGCGTGAGTTGAAATGTGCGCTGCTACATTGTTCCGGGAGTAAATTAGTTTATTGCCCCGAAGTGATCGTACGCTTTTTTACTTAAAAAAATAATTTTATTAATTTATTTTTCTATACAAAGCAATTTTAAATGTTCATGTATTGTATCACAGCAATACATGTTCTCAGCCTAGCTAAATCCTGAACAAATAAATTGTATGTCAGTAAATTGGTCAGTATAAAGAATAAATTGTCGAGAGCCGAGTGGGGGGAATTTACATTTTATTAATAAATTAAAAATATGAATTACACAAATTAAAAATATTTTAATGTCAAATAACTTTAACTTTTAAATTAACATTAATAAAATTCAGTTGATAAATAAAGTCTTGACTCCATCCGAAATATATATCTGACTACTGATCTGGAAATCTTTCTCAGACCAAGACGTCGGTCACGGCAGCTCAGACACATCCTGGATGTCTCGGAGGGCTGGCGAGGGCAATGCCACTAAAAGGAGGCTCGTTCACATAAAACAAACGGTAATGAGGCGTTGGACGGGGTGGAAGGGGGAGTCAGGAAGAAGGGAAAGTCAGGAAGAGGCGCGCTTTCCTAAAAGTTCAATTTGTCGCCGAAGGACCGGTAGCGCCACAGTCAACTCGCTCAGACCTAGCGACTCCCACCGGCTCTTAATATTATAAAATATACGGGTTTTTTCGCTAGAACTGCATCACCATATTTATGTTTCCATCGCCGTAGTAAAAGTTACCCTTTGTACGTATAGAAATATACTTACAAATATAAACGGTATATTGCTAATTATACGATAAGAATATATTTTAAAATATTTTGATTTTTCTTTGGTCAGAACCCTCATTATTCCTTGATTTAAAAACAATTTAAACCGAACAATAATTGTTCTACTATTAATTTATTTCTGACTTTGGGTATTCCAAATACCATTTTCTGCATTATAAAATGGTGCCAAGAAGAACCAAACAAGAAAATATCCGTCCACCACTTGAAAATATGAATTCCATAACAATCTACGTAGAGTAAACCGAAGAAAATGAAGCAAAACATTTGTACTTATTCAATCACTCAAGCAGAGGGAATTTAAAAAATTGAATGTGAAAAATTAGTTAAGGGTAGTTTGAATCACCAAGGAGAGAAACGTATTTTATTCTCATCAACTTCAAGAAAACCCATTCCCCGTGAACTTTGGTCGTCTTCAGTAGTAACAAAGTTACTTGAATCATAATTTACGTGAGTGACGGAATTATAAATATCTATCTTATATTACTGGTATCCATCATTATATCTTTGTGGATTTCACACACTGTTTGCTCGCAACTATGGCACTCTCAGACTGCTAATTACTAAAAGTAATGCAGTGAATCCTATAAAAATTAATTTAAATGGACTTAGCGAATAACACCTGATTGCGAATGAACAGTTCACCTCCGTTGAACAGACTTTTTTTCTAACGTTCCTTCGAATACTGAATTTCATATCTTTCTGACGAGCCAATGCTACGCTTTGGCTCTAATTTATTTCTAAATTAATTAACCTCATTTTGTTCACATGATCTTAGGTGTTGATACCCTTATGTTGTGAGAGAGTTTTTTATCGTTTTTTGTTGTTATTGAAACATTCGTCCAAACTTGTAATTTTGCGCAAAAAAGGGAATGTATTTGAAGATTTTATTTTCTTAAAGTGGTGGAAATCTAACAGATTTTCTCTCAGTTTTGTCTTTACTTACTCTTTCATAATGTTTTTCAAAAAGTTCACATTGATTTATGTATCTCTAACATTTGAACTATTGAATTTTAGTTTATTTATCAAAAAGAAGAAGATGGATTTACTACGTCATTTCGTTTTTATTCTGTAAAAACTTAATTCTTTTATTTGTGAAAATAATTTGAATCACAAGAATGTGAGGACGTCTTATGAATTTAGATTTTTGTAATTTTTATACATGCTAAGCCTGTACTGTGACTGACCGTTTGACTTGCTCATTCATCAACGCAGAAAATAAGTAGTAGAGCCATGAACTTGTTGAGAGGTTGTTGCTCTTGTATAGCAGAATATAGGTAAAAAGACAACAACAAATTGTTCGAATTTTCCAAAAGATGTGGATTGTTTTGGAATTTGTATTTTCAAGCGGTGGTGAATGGATTTCTTGTTTCGTTCTTTCTGATACCATTTTATAATGCAGAAAAAAACTATTTGGAATATCGAAAGCCAGAAATACATTTCCGAAAAACTCATTTTCGTCAAAATTTCGCGACTGAATGTTTTTCACGATTACAATACTTTATATTTGCTACATAAATAAGTAAAAACAGGAGCTTAAAGCTCAGTTATGTCATAAATACATCGTGTTTGGGTTCATTTGTGTTGGAATTATGAGTGGAATTTAAAAATTATAAGATAATAGGAATAAAAATAAAAATGCTTAATTAATAGCCCATTAATAACTCTCCAGTAAGTGACTCACGAAATCCATTCGGTAGGTCGGTCAGGGAGGGTGACGGGTGGCAAGCGATTAGGACAGTTACAAAGTATCGAGTTTATTAATGGTACCCAAAATTTTTAATCCCTTGCCCGTCTCTATGACCATCAGGAAGTGTCGAGTTTCAGACCTCCGAAGGACAAAGGTGTTAGTTTTCGAGAGATGAGTTGCGTCGTTTGGACACGATGTGGCGTCTCTTTGAAGTTTGCAGGTGGCAGTTTGTGCAAACCGTTTGTATAGTGAAGCTCTGACAGAACCCTACCACGGAATAGTACGTTTCAAGTCTGTAACAAGTCCATTTCAAGCACGTTTCGCTGAGGAAATAGACTTGAAACATGCTTTTGCTGCAGTTTTCCACGTTTAAAGAGTGTTTCGAAGCACGGTTTGCTTCTACTTTCCGAAACGGTATCGAAACATGGTTTACACTTGGTTGGAACGCGATTTAGTGCGTTGACAATCAGTTTTGTTACATGCCCGAAACATGCTTTCTTGTAGAGAGTGAAACACGATTGAAACAATATTCGCACACACTTAACATAGTTTATTTCACGCTTCGAAACACACTTGTCACATGCGTTTCCTGGTGCAATCGAAACGGACTTTGGGGGCAGAATTGTGCGTCTCAAAGTATGTTTCGTAACACGGATAATGATTAAATAAATGTGCAAATAAGGTTTCGTTATCTAACAAATTAGGTTTTTTAAAACAAAACAAACCACAACAAAGTATAATTAATTTTATTTATTGAACCATGTAATAATGATAAGAAAACTGACAGTCTGCCTATGATCAACGATAAGACACTGGTCAAATCAGGAAATTTCCTATGTGTATAAAAAATTGGTAAATTCAATAAATAAATCTGCCAGAAAGAGCATTGACTGCAGTTTTTAACAACTATATTTAACTGCAGTTAAAAATGACTCATTACTATCAAGCAGGATAAAAAATAATTCACAAATAAATATTGTCAAAAAATTATTGAAAAAATTGTCACAAGAAGCAGTCACAGAATTTATATTACCACATGGAGAATAAAAAACTCTTTCACAAATAAATAAATAATTCAATGTTGAAAATGCAGTTACAAAATGCTTATGGGCATAATGCAATTTACTCGAGGTGTAATTGCGATATAAGGCGGATTTAAAATTTCTGCTCCTCCCAAAACTGAACAAAATGGCTACTTCTTATAATATGTAAAGAATAATGAAGTTTTTTATTTAACAGTTGTAATGGAACTATTACTAAGCTTATGCGTACTCAAATCAACTCCTTTAATTATTCCAAAAACATCGCTAACAGGTACTCTTTATCGGTCGGCGCCGATGGCTGAGTGGTTGACGTACGAACGTACCGATCAAGGACAACTGAGTTTTCGGTAGAAAAATTCCACACATGACTTGTAAAAGAGTAAGTAATAGATCCTTTGAATGTAATTTACTGTGAATTGGTTACTGTAGAGAGGCAAAATAAAATCTCAGCGAATAATGCACCCAAGGAGAGATCCCGCTTTCACTGTCATCAAGTAGCGGAAGACGGAACGATGAATTTCGGACTGGCCAGAAATTTCAGTTTTTCTTTCGCGGGCCGAAATATTGGGTGACCCTGAAATATTAGGGCGACCCGAAATATTGGCTGAGTGAAGTATGGTCTGAAATATTAGGACGGCCTAAAATATTGGGCCGGCCCGAAATCCGTCGTTCCGTCTTCCGCTACAAGATTTCAGGCCCTTCTGCCATGGGTTGTGCGTAACAAGAGTGTAACTGGCATATTTCAGATCACACTCTAGTCAGTGCAACATGTTTCAATACACGCTTTTCACGGAGTCGAAACGAACTCGAAACACGGTAGAGTTCGAATTTCCACCTTTTACACGCTCTTTTGCAGGTTTAGAAACACACCTCGCACGTATTTGATACGCGGTAAAGCATGTAACAAAATAATGTTGAAACGCGCTTCATTCTGTAAGGGACACCGCTTAAAGAGGGCCACAACCCGTCTTCTGATTTTCAAGAGATGTTGGACATGGTGACGCATGATTCTATATGTCTAAATATCGTACTGCACTATTTTCATCTCTCCGTGATTACTTTTTAAGTTGAGAGTCTGGGCACAGTGCATACCAATGAATCACATTTGGTACGAACGTGCACAATATTGTTTTACAATTAATGTAAGTTGAAATAGCCCCTCCAATATCTCAGGGCTAGCGCTTTCGCTTGCCACGGAGATATTCCAGGTTCGATTTCTGGCGGGGCCAGAAACATTTGTAGCTTTTCCCTTCTACGATTCGGTTCATGTAGTTGCGATTATTGAAAAGTTTACCCTCTGCGGCGTACAACCGCAGTTGTAATGCAGCAATCTAGATTCCATCTAGACGCTGTTTCTCGGTGTGTCTCGTGAGTAAACTCCCTTAGAGTTCGATTTTATTAGCATTCGTCATCGTGGTCCTTAGTTGGCCGAAACGAGAAATACATAAATAACTTAAAGTTAATGCCTAGATTTTCGCACCACAAAAATTAACTCAGATACACTTACTTCGTGATATCTACGTGGAAAGATTTCGGAAATAAATTTTGAAATGCAACTTATTTTGAAAAAGTTTTTTTAGCAGGTTATTTAAATTGTTAATATTTGATATATTATTTATGAATCGTTTTATATACGTTGTGTGTATTATGTATAATATAGTCAGTATTAAGTGTATTTGAGGTGCTAACGGTGTATTTCTGAATTTTATCCCAATGTTCCAAATATTAACTTACAACTTGTAACGTTTTGTAAAAGGTTAATTTGCAAGTAACTTTAAACTTTATTCAGTTACTTTTTCAAGGAATTAACTTTAAATTTTTAACTAGTCAACTTTGTAAGTAACTTGAACAAGTATGATCATTACTGTAAACTAAATTTTAAAATATTTCTTTTACATCTTCAATTGCATAACTTCGTTACGTCTTTAAACTAGTTCAACATTTGCTAGACGATTCTATTATGCTCATTATGAGCTGCTCTCAAATCGTGGTCAAAATTTCAATATACGATTCCATTTACATACAAACTTATTTTGTAAAATTGGGCATATAAATAAAAAATATCCATTTTAACACATTTTAGTCATTCTTTTCCCCTTTGAAGTAACCGCTTATGTAACAAACAAACTAAAAAGTAAACAATTTTAATTAACTTTGTCTTAACGGCGTACCGAAGAATTGTGATAATTTTGACTAAAGTTGGTCATTTAGAATGAATACAATCTGAAAAAGAATCAGATGTCACTTCGCGTACCACAGACAAAATTTTCATTTTGTTTACTTGGAAACACGGAAACTAATATAACCCCTATTCCATTCCTTAAATACTCATAGATACTTCAATAATAATTAAACTGATCTAGAATTTAAAAAAATTCCCAATGTATTATTGACAAAATTTTATAAATAATATAGTCAGTTATAAATTAATTTCAGTCCATTCAATAAAATTCGTCGACGGGAAAAGTGAAGTGCTTATTAACTTACCATTGCAGTCTAAAAATAATGAAACTCAAGAAGTTTGCAAATAGAAAACACAACACTGCAGGAAATACGAATACTGTGACAAAGATCAACACAAGTAGTGTTTCCTGCAAACAAAGAAGCCAAGAAAACATACTGCCAACCATCTAATGTGTAGATTGGAGAGATGAACAACTGAAATATCAATTCTGTTGAACTTTATGTTTGCGGCCGGGACAAATTTGAAGGGACGACATACACAGAACACACGAGGGTTCTGCGAAAAAAAATGGGAAGAACCGACAAAGTTTGAGAAGATAAACGGATAGTATC
>NNCF01129133.1:24799-61503 GCA_002313205.1 Laupala kohalensis | reverse complement strand
TATATATATATATATATATATTGAAACTGTGACATATTCACAAAGATTCTTAATTCCTGACGTAATTGAGAGAAAGATTTGAGAAAATAAATTAATGACTAAATGTAAGTGTCCTCTAGTAAAACGGAGGGCGTGATCCCCTGGGCCCTCTCCCTGAAGCTGCTATTGGTACCCTCCCAAATTAAAATTCACCATATCATCTGAAAGCACTATCATCGCTTCATACGCCCAACATCACGAATGATCAGTAATTATTATTCCATTTGCTAAAGCAATAACAACTCTTTTGTTATTGTTATTACTTGTCATTTGTAAATATGATTTGGACTCATGAAGACTGAATTCATCATTAAGAATGATCTGATGGAGAACAGAGGAGAGTTACTGACAATCCCTGCGTTCCCTCCCACCAAATGAAGTGCGTTCGCCCTTGGGCGCCAACTGACTCCCACCCTGTCGCTACTGCGCTAGGCGCAACGCGGTTGGCGTGGGGGCGACAAGAGGGGAACGGAAAGAGGAGGGGTATGGGAGTGGCGCGGACCGCCGCCCGCAGCAGAAGCCGCTGGATCGCGTCCAGACGGAGAGCCGCCACTGTTGCCCGCTCGGGATCGTTGGCTTCGCGGCAACCACTTCCAGACGCCGCATCGTCCGCTGCGCCACCGCCACGCGCCGGGCCGTCCGCTGTCGCCGTATCCGTCACCCGAGCCACAACACTCCATGGCACGGACCACGCTGGCTCTCGCCACACTCCTAATTGCTGCAGCAGGTACCGCTCCCACCGCGTGCAAACATGAGCGCCGTGGCTCCGCATGCCGCACGACTGCTTAGCTCTTCGGTAGAATACGATCGCCAAAATCATCGATATCTTCACTTTTGCTGTACTAATAACCCCATGCACAGGCATTTAAGATAGTCTCATGAAACTCTAGGAAGAAGCATTTTGAGGATGCCTTAGTCTTTGCATGCTCGTTGCTTCGTTCTAGTATCAGACGGAATATCATAAGCACATCTTTATGAACACATGTTCCTGTAATATGATACGAGAATGAGATGCAAACATTTGACACTTTGTCAAAAAAGAGCTTAAACCAATACTTTGAGAAGATGGAGATCAAATTCAAAAATATATTGACCAAAAGTACTTTTTTTTTCGAGAAAAAAACGAGCAATTTTCTCTTGACAAGTATGATTATAATTCTCTCGAATCTCCCGATCTAATTAGTCATTGGCTTTTTAGGTTCGGCCAACAACTCGACCCAGAGGTATGTCGAAAATGTGAGTCACGAGACATTCAATCCAGGTACACCTTTCTTTAGCCTCCGCAAAGCGTATTTACGTAACAAAATTTCACCAAATAATATTTGTTCCAAATGCTTTTGTACTTTTCAAAACAAATGACAAAATACGTTTTCCGATTGAGGAACGCCACATTTTCAATAATTTCCTGCTTTTCACCCCATTAGAGCGCGAATCTAGTACAAGCCACAAAAGTGTATATATCACTTCGCAACAAAGTAAAAATAAAATAAAAGAAATACAACTAAAAATACTACTAAATAATGCAACCTTCATTTTTGACTGGTGAATTGAGTAGACATGGTCTAACCGACACTAAATTCGCGATATTTTTTATCAATTTTTTTAAAAAATCAATAGGAGCTTTATCACAGTTCTGAGACACACATCTATCAGGATATTTTGTAGCAATACGTACATATATCATGCCTCAATCATGATATATTTCTGACGCTTAAAGAGCGAGAGAGACTGCTCTCACTTGATTATTAAAAGTATGATGAAGACGAAACAATTAATGTGATTGATGATACTACAAGAGTTTTTCTTGGCAAATAATATAAAGAAATTTGATCAAGATATCACGAATTTCTCATACATTTCTTTGTAATTTGTTGATTTTATTTGAATACAAAAAAATTCGCACATGAGAAAGCAGCATGTTGTCAAAGAACCAGTTAATTGACCGGCGTGTGCTGCAACGAGTGGTGCAGGTGGTGGGGGTGGAGCTGCCGCAGGTCGTTAAAGGGTGCAGGCGCCAGAGCGGAACTAGGGCTACGCGATGCAATAGAAAACTAGGGATGTTGATATCGAAAAAAATATCGGTATGTATCATATCGATATTTTAAAAATATATATTACATCGATCATTTGATATATCGAAAGGAAATATCAATATATTGCAATTATTAATTAAGTTTACTTTCGTCATATATTGGTTTAAAGAAAATTAACAAACGTACTGCCATAACTAATGTATTTATAGACTAAATTATAAAATATGTAACAATAACTATTTATATAATTGGTCTGCATTAACAAGTAATTTTCAACATCAAGAAGTAAATATTTTTTTCTTATCTAAGAGAAATCGTCAACAAAAGAATGGTTGTCACATAACTTTATTTTATGAGTATACAAAGGGTACTTTTTTACACTCAATTATATCAATGATCTTTGGTGGAATTTTTGTAACGACCTCTGAATTTTATTTCAGATTAAAAGAAACCACAGTAAGTGAAAATAATATCTATGGAGTTTTATTCAATGAGGTAAAATTAATGTATTTAGTTTCATTTATTACATTTTTCCTTCCCGAACATATTCTTGACGAATTTTACAGTATGTGGAAGCGCTTCAGAGAAATTTTTGTCATTGAGTGTTGTATTTTCGTAGACAGCTTTCACTAGCCATTGAATTTTCATCAGTTATTCATCTTTTTACCATTTTCGTTGGTTTGTATGTCATTATAGTCACATATTAAAACAATGATTTTATTTCTATAATCATTTGTTGGATATTTCACATATTAAAAAGTTGTTCTTGAAGGATTTTCATCAGTACATATGCTTCTTTTGAAGAATAAAGCGCTACCAAGTACGTTTAATTCATCATCGTTTTATAACATTTTTGTCACCGAAAACCATCCAAGATTTTAAATGATGTCATTAATAGAATTGCGTGTTAAAAAAGTGACGTAAATTCACTAAGAGGAGAAGTACAAAAATGTATTTGACTCCCGGACTTCGTGATTCGTCGATATTCCCCACTAGTTGCACAAGAACAATTGCATTCCTTCATTTATAACTACTAAATTTGAATAATACAAGATTTTTGCGTGAATGTATGAACCAAAGATCAAGTGAAGTTTCCAATACTTGAACTGTGAGAAATGATTTTCAATTCACCAAAAATATGACTCAGTAAAATTGTGAAAAAATTAGTTTTTCGAAATTTTGAAGATGACCCATCACTCGTAGAGACGTGAAATTTTGGGAGCATTTAGAATAGCAATAGAAGAACCTATATTTAAAAAATTAGCTATGCACCTTTAAAAATTGCTGTATACGCGATAGATTTTTTTGCATTTTGGAAATTTTTGAGCATTTATTGGAATTTTTTTCAGTCAAAAACCATAGGACCAAATTGAAAAAAAATTCTTGGTCAGATGAAATGATTTTCTAATAGAAAGGCTAGTTTCGGTAGCTAATTTTGGTTCAAAATTAAGAAGAAGAAAACTAAAAAAAACTATATTTAAAGGTAGAAAACGCTATTTAATGTACGCGTGGTTAAAAATGTTAAGAATGGTAATATTTTACGGTTATCTATATAGAAATGAATGAACCAAGTCATTCGGCTTGAGGGTACTTCTTGGTGCCTTTTCCTGGGGTACTCTTTATTGCTGTTATTACGATATTTATTGACAAAATTATAATAATAAAACACTGAACATAAAAAATAACACGACAGATTGACAATTAGTATTAGATTTTCCATTTACATGATCATATGCCAATTTGACTGCTTTTAGTCAAATTGTAATTCATTAACCTGAAGATCTCACTTGAAGTGAATTACTCACCACGTATGTGACGAATACCCCCAAATATTCGAAGAAGCGGCTGAACTCAGTAGAAAACCAGACAACGATCTGAACGTAACGGCAATCGTGAACCGTCTGGTTTCCCAGCTCCCACATCCACAATAGTAGCAACGGTTGAAGAAGCCAAGAATTAGTACTTCACGTTCAGAGAATTTTACAATGGATTTCAACTATGGTAGGACTTTTGCCAGTTGTGGACGTTGCGGTACAGTGAGACTGTCACTGCTTCAACCCAATTAGAAGCTTGCAGCGACCTTGACAACTGGGGTTGATAGGAGTTCTATGGGTCAACTCACGCCTCCTTGACGGTATTGTAGTAACTTTCAATTATAACTAATGCCAGCCGATTAAAATTTTAATCTCACTCGGTTTCAGACTATTATTTCTTATATCGTTTTTAAATATCATATTATCAAAATAATGTACAAATCATTAATAACCTTAAAACATGAAATTTTCAAAAAATATCGTATTCGATATTTGAATTTCAATATTGATACATCAATATATCGTTAAAAATATATGTCACAAATATTGATATTTGGAAAGAAAAATATAATTCATCTAATATATCGATATTTTTTCAACATCCCTACTGTGAACCCTCACCAACCAATAACGCACACACATTGGCTCGTCCGATTTGGCTCGCGAATTAAGGTTACGTAATTGAATTTTAAATAAAAATCTAACACAAGTTTGTAATTCGTCCTCTCTTGTCAAAGTCTCTTTAGATCTGGGACAAAAACCGAAATTGACATAACCCAAAACGACAAAATGTGTGACGGAACTCCAAATCCCTTTACCTGGGTCGAGGAAAATATCCTCTAAAGGGTCCCACCTTTCCTTTTCTGTTGTGGTCATTTCTTTCCCTCTATTCACTAGTTCTAAGTCTTAGTACATATTGCTATGAAATGAACCATTAATCTTACATTATTAAGTGATGACTCGTTTTTCTCGTATGAGATAGTCGAATAAAAATAATTTGAATCACACTTCTAGGACGTCCCGTTACTTAGATAGCATTCTCTCTTTTTTTTAAGGTTGAGTTACCATTCAAAGCACAAACGCAGCAAAGAAATTAGTTACACTGGTATAGAGATACTCAGGTGGGTAGTCCCGCCTTTCCTTATCTGTTGTGGTCAATTTTTTCCTTTATTCCCAAGTGAAAGTTCTAGTTCATATTGCTGTTAAATTAACAAATAATCTTATATCATTAAGTGACCGCTCATTATCCTGCGAGATTGACGGACAACCCAAAATTTGAATCACAGTCCTACGATGTCACGTTCCCGAAACGTTAAACCTTCTTTTAATGTAGAGTTACCGTTCTTAAATAGACGAACGCTGGGAAGAAATCTACAAAACGCTATTCTATTCTGGAACAAAACACCAGTCCTGTAAGAGCTATAGCGTTCGACCTCGAGATAAAGTACCTCATTGAGTTTATTTCAACTTAAGCCCTTAATTGACATGAAGCTAATGATTGTAGGAGGATTTGAATGGTTATACGAGAAATAAAACTATTAATTATTTTAAATCTTAAAACAAAGGATGTCATTATTTATGTTATGCTCGCAATGAAATCTCTTAGCAGGGATAATGTATTTTATTTTTGAATCGGGAGAAAAACTCTCAGAAATTTATGAGAGTATTCTGAATGTTAAAGTAGTTAATGAATTACACTTGTTCTTCCGGCTGTGCTGTGGAGTTATTACTTTAGGTTATAATTAAAAGTGAACAGAAATTTAGAGTTCACTATATTAAATTTTTCTTCTGAAATACTGTCGAAAGCCCTTCAGTATTGAGACTTTTGATGGCAAATTTTCTTGGATAATAATTAAATATTTTTTGCACCAGTGCATGACGCCGGTCGACCGCGACACCGACGCCGCGTACGAGACACACAGCTACGACGTCACAAACACTGTAAAATCTGTAGAAATGTCACAATTTAAAGACTTTTATCTTTGATGGAAAACAAACAAACATATTTAACGTGATTAGGATTAGGTTTTTCTAACATTAATTACTCTCTTAGGGTAAAGTATTTTGACATGTCTATTTTAAAACCATTTTCATAGATAAAGTATGTTAACCTTATTAGATAAATATATGATAAGACAGATCAGTAAAACTATCTTAGATGAACAATAGTTCTATACGTTATTCTCACCTACCTACATTTATGCAGAGCACGCGGAAGCATCTCTCAAACGGCTGATTTCTTTGCAATACCATCGGTGTTAACCGCCATAGGTCAGCTAATTTACACCAAATATCCATAAATAATACTAATGTGTGTGAAAAATTATTCGTGGAAACGAATAATATCATTACAGTAGTTGCTGAGAAAATTATACATAGGCAGAAACAATGGGAGACTTTTATACTTTACGTCAGGAAAACACTCCGAAATTTTCTTGTGTTAAATATAAAGATGTGCTGCTCTTGCAAAGTATGAATGACATGATTTTGTAAATAAATCAATCAATTATATACAATAGTCGATGTTTACGAGACAGCATTCTTTCGGACGGCAAAAATTAATATTCAATAATAATAATAATTTTCCCGTGTGGGTGCTAGTCTCCCATCGGGCGTCTCTCGAGTGGTGGATAGGGGAACGCTCATCCCTTGGGTGGATACCGGGAACATTAAATACCCGGGGTGAACCTGAGTAGTTAGATGGTACTGTTGTCCCAATAGTCATCTTGGGAAGTACCATCACTGCACTTAGGAGCAGGACAGGCTCCTTATCCCAGTACCATTGATATTTCTTTCCTTTTTTGAAATCTTTTCTTCCCTCCCTCGTCTAACTTTCCCTTACTCTGTCGCCAAGGTATAGTAACCCTGCCAGAAGAGTCCCTGGTCCTCCAGGTTGGGGGAAACGTGGCTGTAGGTATAAATAGCGAACACCCTTTCAAGGAGAAACGTTTACGGAATAGAGTTACTATAATGCCGCTGCCTGGGGATCGCCGGGGCACGCTTGGAGCTAGCGCTGGGCGTGGTAGAATGCGGAACGCTAGTGGCGCTTTGCTGAGCAGGCGGGCAGGCACCGGGGAACCCGAAATTACTACAGACGCAAATGAAGATAGCCAACCAACATCAAAAGACGTACCTGCTGAAACTGTTTCTCAGGGGGGTAACCCAATGTTCCCTGAGACCACTTTAGCAGGGAAACATCGAGTGGGTATGAAATGGACTCAAGAGATCAATACATTTATCATGCGCACCTATTTAGAAATCACTAAACTCGAGACAAAGATGACAGCCTATAGGGATAAATTGCATCAAGCTTTCCTGAAAAAATTTTCATCTATAACAGTGACTGTGCAGAGAATTGCTGACAACTAGTTCTGAAAACAACTAGTTCCGTCCTGTCATGGCGGACTGACAACTATGTTTCCTGGTACCATTTCTTCAACCCTTCATGAACTCCGTAACCGTACTGGGAAAATTGCCTGCGACTACCAAGCTGATAAAATCAGCGTAGGCCAAGGAACAGGTTCCCCCAACATTGAGTCTGGTAAGTGGGTCGTCCGTCACCAGACACCATAGAGTCGGTGACAATACTCCACCTTGTGGACACCCCCTGTCTATGATAACCCTCAACATTACTGTGTTGAGAGATAGAGGTACTTGGAAGCCCTACAAGGAGGCCGTAATCCAATTTGATAGTGTAGAACTAACTCCTCTTTTCTCTAGACTAAGCTTTATTGAGCTTAGCATGGTACGGTTGAAAGCACCTATATACAGGAAAACAATCATAGCAAGCTGTTGCTGGTCAAGAGTACTCTCCAGCCTCGTCACTACTTAGTGAAGAGACGTCTCAACAGATTTCTCTTGCTGGTAAGCATGCTGGAGAGGATACAGCGGTCGATCTCTCAGCATCTTCTCTCTGATATACCTGTCCATCAGTCTTTCCAAATATTTTTTAAAAAAAGAAGCCAGACCTATAGGACGATAGTTCTTAGACCTAGTATAACATGATCTACCAGGCTTAGGTATGAAGACCACTTTGGTCTGTCACTACAGGGAATGAAAATACCCCATGGTTAAGCATGCTCTTTAAATCCTAACAATGTGTGGTATGATGTCCTCCCCACCCTTCTGAAGATGTACAGGGAAGGCTTAATCCACTCCTGGGCTTTTGAAAGGTGCAAAGGATGATATTGCCCATTTCACTCTATTGTAGGTAACGATCTCCGACGCGTCATTCCAACTTCCCCTATCGGACCAGCGGGATCCAACTGATTCCACACCAATATTTGTGGTTGTTGTTCCAGCAAAGTGAGTATGTAGCAACAGGCTAAGAGTTTCCCCGTCAGTTGATGTAAATTATCCTGCGAGAGCCTCCAAAGTACAGAGCCTGACCTTACTATCCTTAGTAAGTATTCTGTGAAGTCTAGCTGCTTCATGCTATTTCTGAATATCATCGCAGAACTACCTCCAGGATTTCCTGGAAACCTTCCTGACTTCCGCCCTGTATTCCCTCTGGGACTCCTGAAAGGCTTCCCTACTTAATTGATCCCTTAGTGTCCTGTGTCTATTCCACAGTATTGGGGTCCTCCTCCTCAGGTATTCCAGGTAGTTTTTTCATCTAAAGCTACCTGTTGACTTTTTTCTCTCGACGACTGGGTAGTTCATCTCATAACAAGTAACTAGTCACATAATTAACCCCCAGCTCCAGCTCTCCTCCGTTATTATACCTATACAAAAGACCATTCTCCAGTCCCCTCTTCAAGTCCTCCCTTAACGAGACCGTCAGGGATTTATATATGATTCTCTCTTGAACGAGCCCTTCATGTTAGACACGATGTGCCTGTAGTCTGACAGGGAGCGTTCCCTAGAAACTCTCCTGTCCATGAAATCGTCCATGATATCCATGGAACCCAGGGTTACGTCTATGACTATGACCTGGAGAGGTTTTCCGAATTTGTTGTCTTCAACTCAATTTATTTATGTGCAATTTATGCTTTCTGATAGCATTAACGGTGTAATGACAGATTTATGTTTGTATTGATGATTTTAAGAGTTTATGAAAGTTTGTAAATACTCAGAATTATATTTAATTGTATTAAATCTTTAATCATCGTATTACACGTGTGTTTAATTGCCCGGGAAACCGAGCTGGTGGCAGCGAACTATCTACCTTAAGGGTTGTGATATATGTGTGAATCCCGCTTCTTCCCAAAAGAACCCACACTGCATCTGTGCTTGTAGTGTGTGATTACAACAAGATAGTCCCAGTAACTTGTCGATTATCTCAGTAACTAGGCATTGTAGAAATGTGAGTCGAGTTTTATTTTACTCGTGTATCATATACGAGAAAAATGATACGTCACTAAGATGTGTGAGATTAATGAATATTGTTTTAGGAACTTGTACTGGGAGTACTGAATAGGAAAAAAATATAAATGCGGGGTCAGACTAATCACTTCTCCTTTCCCTCTCCTCATCGGAGATAAACCGGAATGGTCTTCTACCTGACTTGTGGGGTTTTGTCGTTTCTGGATTATGGGCTTTTCGGATTTTGTGGCGACATCGTATCTTCTTTTTTTTCACCTCATTTCCATAGAAAAGGAAGACTAGGACACAAGGTGAAATAAAAGCAAGTATTTCCCAAAACAAAATGAATATATGATCTGACATACGCTGTTCAATGCTTTGTGATTCAGAAAACATACGAATATGTTTCTCAGGTGTACACGAAAGCTGAAAATCATTTTGTAGATATGGTTTGCGGGATACTTTAGATGATTTTCATTGTGTCAACTTGACTCTTCCAGACTTCTTCAGAAAACTCTTTAATTTATACTACAAACAGTGGCGTAGACTCATTGGATGAGGGTGACGTATCACACGCCCATGATTGCAGAACTATTAATTTTTTAGTAGATTGTCTCGTTTTCTACCTTAACAACATCTGTTTCATTAAGTAGAGCTCTCGTTGTTTCCGCACCCTTTCGTATATAGGTGTTTGTTATCTCGCTGGATATGACGATGTGAGAAGCATTCCTTTGCCAGAAATAATTCGTCAGTCAACTAGCGGTCAAGATCTGCGTGAAGACAATGTTTATTTGGCCATGATGTGACCTATGCTGTCGCATTTGCGGCTGAAAGACTGGAAGAATGTCAATGTGTTCTATTGAGTGTGTACGATCAGTTTCATTTCTTTGGTCCTCAATTATCCGGACTCCTATGCATCCGGATCTGCTGTGTTATCAAGATATATATTTTTATTTATAATGCGGCTGGAAAACGCGCTAAAAGTTTTTAATGTGATAGCTTCTAAGTGACCCACATCACGCAGTACTTGATTTTAACATTAAGTTATTTACTTAATTCAATGTGCAGTACTATAGAATAAATACTACAATGGCCAATACCAGATTAAAAATGATGTTCATGCACAGTGTTTAAACGATGCATGACTTTCTTCCAAGGAAATTGGACCATTATTTTGTCAAGCAGTTATGTGCGTTTTAGGAAGAGGAACAATTTGGGTTTATCGGTGCTCAGCGTTTAGTAAACATTTTTCTTGCATCATTTTCATTTGTGATAAGTACAAATATCCTCATGACAGGACAGTTTCTCAGCTTCTTGTCCATTTCGGGATCATCGAAATTTTCAATCATCCGGATCACTCCCGGTACCAAGACATCCATATGATATATACCAAGACATGGAGGTTGGGTCGTCTTCATATTCAATGGCCTATGGCTGGCAGAAAGAAAAGGGTCCACAATAACAAAGAGTGTTAAGCCCACGCGTTTTTGTCACACTCAAATTCTTCTGTCCTGAAGCATGTCTTTTCATATTTCCTGATTCGCCAGAAGTCAAATTGTACATTGTTACAGACACGTCTGATCCCATCCATGGTTGCGTACTTTTTTCTCCAAACAGAAGCATTAAAAAACGGATTATAAAATCCATTTTACATCTCATTTCATTGAGAGGAATAGCAGATATTCGTAGGTATAAAACCACTGTTCTCAAAATGTTCAAATCAATAAGGCATCGATATCTTAAAAAAATACTATTCGCATATTCAATTCATCATAGTCAAACATAAAATAATACAAATCGCATGCATGAGCAAGAATGTTACCTAAGAAAATTCTTGGTGACTTTGTACCAATGAATTGAGAAATGAGAGCAGTAGAAGCTCAGATTACGTCTCGGATGTCTTCGAACATAAAACAATAATTTAAAAACACTTCATTCAGGGAAAACGTACGATCTATCAAAGAAAGACTACATTGAATACTCACTTCAAAATACTGGTATCAAGAGACACTGTTAAGATATACAGCAGAAATCAAGGACAAGCGTGTTTATCCCTATAACATTTATCAGCTTTTTATCACCGGTGTGATAAGCACACTCAAAAATAAGTAGCCTATTCTCATGAAATCATTTGAAGCACAAACGAATTCAGGGAATATGGGTTTATTAGAAAAAGTTTACAAAAGCATTCCACCAGTGGCGGATATAGACCGTAATCAAGAGAGGGGGGCGGGCTAACCGGGGAGGGATTTGGGGAGCATTTCTCTTTAAAAATTATCGGTTTACAACACCAATTTTATAAATATTATCTTGAAATAAAATACATCAACTCATTAAATATATAATTCGCAATTAACAATATTAAATAGTGACCAAAATTATTAATTGTTTCAAATGGCAAATACATATTAAAGATTTAAGATTTCGTGACCAAATAAGACTTTGATAAAGATACAAATCAAATAATTTATGAAAGTATATTTTTAATGCAGACATAATAAACAAACAACATATATACCCTACGTAAACACGCCAACGCTCAAAAAGTTTTGTCCAACTTCTCGGCTTGGTTCCATGCAAATCGTCGTATTGTAAACTTCATGTTACTTTATTAATGTCTTATGGCGCGATTCGGGTCATTTGACCCGCTCTTCCACCTAACCGTGACTTGGGTAAGGGAATTTGGAAGAAGAGATGTTGGGTTGTCAAACTAGTGACAAAAGCGTGTATGTAATTTCACAATACCATCACAAAATCTTTGCCCCAGGTTTCTGTTTCTGTAAACGGAACACAATTAAGAACTGTTACGAATAAAAAATTCATAGGACTCCATATTCAAGACAACGTCAAATGTAATTGTGACGTTGACAATCTTAATTCCCAATTATGCAAATAGTGTTACGCATTCCGAAAATGAGTTAACCTAGTTAGTCCACATATTTTCCGTTGCGTATATTTTGCAAACTTTGACTCCCATTCACGATACGGGGTCGGCACACTTGGACCTTGGCAGAGTTTAAAGCTCGCTTCACACAATACGTTTTGTGCTCCAAAATTGCATGCAAAGTACTATGCAGTCAGCCGTCCGGTCTTGCACGACAGAAAATGACGTCATTGCTGTCTACGCTGCAGTCTGGCGTGCAAGTTTTGGGAAATAGCACATGTTCTATTTTTCGTGCAGTTTTGCATATAAAGTTGTAGCGTCAACCAATGAAAACCTTGAGTCTCGTCCCGTGACTGTGACAGCCCACTGTTCGAAATAGGACTAGCACTGATGAATTATCGTTGGAGTAAACTAAATACAATTTATTTTAAACAAATAATCGTGGATGATACAATTACTGTTGGAAGTTAGCACACCACCGACGATGAAAACAGTACTTTCTCTTTCCTAATTAATAAGCTTTCTTTAAGAAATTTATTTATTTATTGTTAGTATCTTTATTAAAAGGAACTTAATTTAACAACCATACATTGAGAAATGCAAAAAAGTGTTATCAGTTAATATATTTGATTATAACAGACTGCAAAACCGAACCTTGCGTTAATTGTTATCTATTATTTGCTGTGAAAAATTATTCAATATTTTAAGTGATGCAGCTGAGCAACCTTAAGGTTAGAGCAATAATTATTAAAACAAATTATTGGCGGAAAGAAGTAATCGATAAATGAAATCACTTTTTAAAAAAATATCACAAATACATTTTATTTGACATTTTAGTTTATATTACAGCTCATCAAGCAAGATTCTTCCAATATTTGCCAATCTAATAACACCAAACAACTTGACATACAATATTATCATTACGTCCATTTATTTGCACTATTCTTTTAGTTAGCTTATCAGCGCTAATTGCTAAATGTCTTCGATGAACAATCTCTGCGATAACCACGACCATTTTCCCGAACTGTCGATACACGCGCATCGTAACATCAAAACTGTCGTGTGAAACCAGTACAGCAGGGCAAGCATCACAGCTGTCTGAATCACAGACATCAAAGGACATTGGAAGTAAAAAAGCATGCTATAATGGACTACAAAATGCATCGTGTGAAGCGTGCTTAACTTACATCCATTTTTACTTATCTACCTGTGCGGCGGAGGGTCATGCTATGGTGATGTAGGTGGTAGCCCCTAGGATTGGACAAGGAATACAGTAATGCTTACAGACCACCGTCGGGGTCAACGTGTGGCCCTCCTACACTCAATATTATGAAATATACGAGTTCACTCACTAGACTTGCAACGCCATATTTATATTTCTTCACCGCAGTAAAATTTAACCTACGAACATAAGTATACTTAAAACCATAAACGGTACATTGCTAATTATACGATAAGAATATATTTTAAAATATTTTGATTTTTCTTTAATTAAAAATCCTCATTATTCCTTGATTAGAAATGTAAACCTGACAATAATTGTTCACATTTTCAATTTTTTTCGGGATTTGGCTCAGGGTGCTGTAGAGACCCACTCGACTTGAAGTTACGGTAAATTACTTTCCTACATACTTTTTTCACCGATAGAGCTCGCGTCTGTTCGGTACCGTTATACGCCGCCTCTTTTAAAGCAGATACAATGCATGTTTACATGAAAACAAAGCTTAGAAGTAGATATCCTGTTTTATTTAATTTCATACAATGAAATTAATTTCTTAGTCTCTCAACTCCCACAAATTCTTATAATACTACGAAACATTTGAAACGTCCTCAGCATTAGTTGTAAATAAATGAGTAATACACCATACAAATGAGTAATACACATTCATTCTTTACACACTACTGAGTAATATAAACTTATTACTTGACAATATGAGAATAACAGTTATTGTCAACCTCACATAGTTTATTAGTTCATTAAATACATAGTTTATTTATTTATCAACAGTATTATATAATTCTCTCACTTGTTAGTTGTACAGGCCAACAACGGTTTGAAAACATTATTGTTGTTCCTTGTAAACATAATTATAATTCGCTGACATTAAACTTAATTGAAAGGAAATAGTAAACTGTATCTCTCATTATTGAATATGAGTTTAAAAAGTTGATTCGCGTATTTTTTTCCAAAACAAAGTTTAAATCAAGAGGGAAAATAGTGCGAAGGTTATCATTTAAATGATGTAAGAATTGTATAATACTGTTTATAAAATAAATAAAATATGTAGTTAATAACCTAACAAACTATATAATGTTGACAATAACTGTTAAATTGTCAAGTAATAAGTTTATATTACCCAGTACTGTGTATAGCTTGAAGCTGTATTACTTATTTATAAGGTTTACACTTATTTATTTACAAGTAATACATGTTGAGAATGTTTCAAACTTTTTGCATTAGTTATAAGAATTTGTAGGGGTTAGAGACTAAGAAAGGATGTTTCACTCTACGAAACAAAATAAAACAATGTTTATACATTTTTTCTCAAACGTGTACTACAAAACTTTGTTTTCATGTAACCATGCATTCTATGTGTTTAAAAAAAAGCACCGTATGACAGTACCAGAGTGCGTCTAGAGAGAGTGTGGCCAATGCGCGTTACGTTTTTGATTGACTACGCAATTTCTCCGTCAATGTGGAGCGAATTTAAAATTCCAAGATACATTGCAATTCAGTTTTGTTATCTTAGGTATCACAAGTAATAGGTAGTAACGATAATAGACAATCAAGTCGGGGGAAAATCGATCTTCGGTTATTGCATACACTACCCAAACTGTTAGAGATAGGTGGCAATTTGTTATATATTACGTCAAGATTTCGGTCACTTGTTAAAGAGCAGAAAATATGTTGTTAAATTATGTAAATATCTATTCGTCTATTAAAATACAGCTCGCAAATTTTATCATTAGCTATTCCTCATTTCAGAGCTTTTGAATCTCTTGTCATTTTGACATAAGCTTTGAAATTAGCGCGTGACATAACTTGAGCAAGATTGAGGTTTTGATAAGATTTCACAACTTTTTTTCATAATTTCTGCACGTTATTTGAATACCACTTCAATGCACGTATTACTATATAGTTGCTACATCTATTTCTTTCTGCAACCTGACTTTAAAATAGTTTACAAAGGAAAGTATTTGCTGTTCATGATACGTTTTAGCAGTTTTAATCAGTAGTTTGGATATTTTGGGGTAATTATTTTACCGTAATAATTAATGAACCAATTGATAATGAATATATTTTCAAAAATCCTCCCCATTGAGCTTAGAATAGAAAACCGCCTGAAATTATTACGAATATTCTGATTAAAAACTCGTTACATTTCGTAAGAATCGCAAAAATACGGGAACACTTACCGACCATCGTCGGCGTCAACGTGTGGCCCTCCTAAACTTAATATAAAGAAGTATGAGAGTTATTTCTGTAGACTTGCAACACCATATTTATATATCCTTCACCGTAGTAACAGGTAATCTATGAAATAAATATACATATTTACAAATATAGACGGTATATTGCTAATTACACAATAAAAATATATTTTAAAATATTTTGATTTTTCTTTAATAAGAAACCCTCTTTATTACTTGTTTCAAAAAAATATAAATCTGAAAATAATTGTTCTAACTGTTAAGTAATTTCTGACTTTGGATATTCCAAATACCATTTTCTGCATCATAAAATGGTGCCAAGAAGAACCAAACCTGAAAACATTCGTCCACCAACAGTTGGAAATATAAATTCCATAACAATCCCCGCCTTTTGGAAATTTCGAAATATCTGTTGTTTTTTATCTATATTCTGCTATACATGAGCAACAACGCGTCAATAAGTTCATGGCTCTATTACTTATTCTGTGTGTTGATGTTTGATCAAGTCAATGGACGTCACAACGGTGTGGTATGCACAAAAATTATGAAAATCTAAATTCAAAAGACGTCCTCAAATTCTTATCTTTTAAATTATTTTCTCTCATAAAACGAATTAAGTCCTTCCAGAATAAAAAAATGACGTAATAAATCCATCTTCATCCATTTTATAGTTAAATCAAAATTCAATAGTGCAAATGTTAGACATACTAAAAAAATTGAACTTTTTGGAAAACAATATGAAAGAGTAAGTAAATACGAAACTACAATATTAGGCTTGTAGATTTATATTACGATTTTCACCACTTTAAGAAAAAAGAATCTTCAAATCCACTCCCTTTTCTGCGCAAAATTACTACAGATTTGGACAAATGTTTCAAAAATAACGAAGAAAGATAAAGGAAAGGAACTTTCTCTCAACATAAGTGTACGAAGTACTTAACATATAAATATTATAGCGTAGCATTGGCTCGAAAGAAAGGTAAGAAATTCTGTATTTGAAGGAATGTTAGACAAATAGACAGTTCACGGGAGGCAAACTGTTTATTCGCTATAAGCTGTTATTCGCTGAGTCCATTTGAATTAATCTTAACAGTATTCATTGCAATTCTTTTAGTGTAAGCATGTTCGGTTCGAAAGTGCCATCGTGGGAACAACCACTGTGTAAAAACGAAGATATAATGCTGAATACCAGTTCTATGCGAAATTAGATATTTAAAATTTCGACAGTTGCGTAAATTAATAATTCATGTAACCCTGTTGCTACTGAAGACGAAAGCTCGTGGGAATGGGTTCTCTTGAAGTTGCTGTGAATTTTTATCTCCTAAAGCATTCAAACTACCCTACGACAAATTTTTCGCATTCCATTTTTATTTGCCAAATTCAAAGAATGTGTAAGGGAAGTATTGTAATTGGTTGAAAAAAAATTGAGATCTCTTCTGAACTTCGCGAATTGGTTGCAGGACAGTCAATTTTCAAATTTTGGCGATGATGTCCAATGTAGTATGGTCTTTGTGTGTGTATGTGTATGTATGTATTTTAAGAATTTTGTTTTCCCGATAACTTATGAAGAAATTAATATATCGTAACCAAACTCGAGCTTTGCCATTGAATACATGAGGAATAGAAGCCTATTTCTGGACAGCACATTCCGACTTCATTTACACACCGCGCACTACGGATGGTTTCTTAATATTTAAAATTTTGGAAGTATGCGTACGAGCATTTTGATTGGTCAGTTAATTCTGCCTACAGACTGGTAAACTGCATTCCTGTACGTCGCATCGTTTTCGAGATATAGCGAAAAATTATTACGCAAAAAGAGGACTTTTACCTTCCAATTACACAGAATGTGTATGGAAGTATTGTAATCGGTCGGAAAGATAATTTGATATCTCTTTGTATCTTTGCGAACTTGCTCCTGGACAGACTATTTTCAAACTTTGACGGTGATGTCCGGTGTAGTATGTGTGTATGTGTGTTTGTGTTTATGTATGTATGTACTCTGTACGTATGCATGCATGCATGTATGTACTGTCACAAAATAAAATAAGAGGTGCTATGATAATCTGGCCCCAGGTTGAGAAAGCCAATTGTGACAAAATAAAAGGGGACTTAATTATCTAAAAGACTTACCTAGCTCACTCAGCAACTCGACTGGAAACCCTACTTTTAATCTTGAACTAGGTAATTAAAAATTTAAAAGGTCGGGGTTCGCCTCTCTTTATTATTATGAAATACACACACAGTTTCTTATTCAAAGAAAACGCAACTTCGATAAAATTGGTTTAATTATTCAATACATGGAAAATTACTTTTACATTATTCCCTACGCTACTCATGCACACACTTCCCCAACATATTCCCCCCAAAATCACATATGTTGTAAACCATAATAATTGGTTTGACTTTTCATTCAATTACTCATATTGCGGGTTAATTATTTACTCCAGCCTTGATTTAATTTAAACTTGATACATAAAAATGTAATCATGAGCAATAACTGATTGTCCTTGATGATTATTGTTAATTAAACATTGATGAGCGCCACAAGAGTTTTGGCACCGTTGCGCACGCATTGGTAAGTTCACGACGACGTGGGAGTGTCGTATTCCTTAAGGATGAATGACCCCTCGACACTACCAGACCATTTATTGCTCCGCCCCGTAGGTACCATTCGCCTTCACCGCCACCATAACCAGACGACCCTCAGCGGAGCGTATGAGATACCATTGCAGTTATTATCAGCTCAACTTGACGACGAGTTAATGGCGTTAATCAAAGTTCATGGCCATTTACTTTTCCCAAAATGTGGATGTCACAGGAACCGAAAACTTATGCCGGAGATCGGACGACACTTGAAAATAAAACCAATCGACTAATAATCACCGAGTCGTCTCAAAAAGAAAACAAGTTCATCATATCATATCGAAAAATAGCTAAGTCCTCTCTCAGAATAACTCAGCTAGAATAACTCAGAATAGTCGATCTATCTCAGAGAACAACTCAAAATGTTGTAGCTCATAAAATAATGATCTCTTAACGTCTCGTAATGCAATGATAATGATGTAATAATAATGTTCCTCTGATTATGAAGATGATCTGCAGATCGTGATGATGATCTAATGATGATTATGAGGAACGACTCTGCTCCATTGCTTAAGTAGCCCTACTCCCACTTAGCGTCCCAAAACTTAGCGAGAAGGCTCCACCATTCTTGACGTCATGACTTTCTTCGGCCAATAATCTCACTTTTTCACTCCACGTGGAGTATTTATGATGTTAATTTTGAATGACGTGGCTCACTACGCAGGCTCGTGATCCTCATTTTTTCACAAGGCGATATTTAATACTAGAAAGTTACCCTCGTCCCTCTTTGCTCTCGCTAATGACACTTTATTTCGATGTCTCTGCCCCCCGTCATTGACACATCTTTTCATCCTAAACTCCAGACCTTCTTCTATGCAGGTGTTTTCTGGTCCCTAGTCAATGCTGCCTTTCGTCAATCACCATTCTTACTAATGGACTCTTTCGTCCGACAATGAGCGCCCTACAACGACCCTTCTTCCTTTTATTTTTTTGTATAACCTTGCACGTGGTTCTGGGATCTATCTGCAAAATAACCCTGTTTGCACAAAACATAAAGATCCAAGCAGTCACCTCTGCAGAAAACAGCAGACTTCTGCTAACAATTTGCAACAAGAGTAAGAAGGAAAACAGATAGGAAAAAAAACAGCTCATTGTTGAACAAGAATTAATCTGATTGATGTTCTAAAAAATACAGTTTCTTTATCAAGAAACGTTTTAGTGGCATCTTCAATAATGAGTTGAATTTAATAAGTAAATTCACACCATTCAATAATGCGAATTGTTATAAGTTGTTTCAACATGGAAAAATGACCAAAAAACGAATTTAATAAGATACAATACGTATTTCAGTCGCTTCGTTGGTTCTCGTGAAGGACAGCCGAGATTGACGATCGTATTTTTCAAGGTTCGTCGTTTGTCCTTACGTCGAGATAGCTCGGTGATTTGCGCCCGCGATCTGTTGATATAATTTTGAACTATCTCCTTCAGCTGTTTGAGAAGGACGGTTATCCTTAGGTTCGAGTTAGTCCAGTGGTTCACCCTGGTGGTATAATTTGGAACTATCTCATTGCGACAGACGGACGGACGGACGACGAGACGCGACATTGCCCTGCGGTTTTGCTCCGCATACTGATTAAATAATATAACTTTTAAGCGGCAATCTCAATTTAGCAGAACTACGCAGGCGCAAGAGGCCTGTGATTTCCGGAGATGACTACTCATTCCAGGTGTCCATCAATCCACCACCTGCGCGATCGTTTGAAGCTTATATTTTGGTTTTTCGAAACAAACCCAAACCTTCCTCCCGAATTTCCATAGTAATTCTCCCCTCTGTCTTTTCAAAGTACGTATTTGGTCAATTATCTCTTATCGCTATTCAATTTTCTTTCCCTAACCTTCGGTCCCCGCGAACAAACTGCGCAGCGTGTCAAGACGCTCGACTGATATTTTTATGGCTTTATTCAAAAGAAACCCCCGGGTCTGCGCCCCAAACGAACCAGTCTTTCCACTCCACTCTCCTTTCGTCCTGCACCTGCGTCCCTTCGAAACCATACCCACTCGGGTGCAAATTTTATTTATGATTCTATTCTTTTAATAATTTCAGAATAAATTGTAATTAAAAGTAATGAATTAATTATTCATTACAGTATGTATGCACTCATTCTTCTCATGGCAGCCATAGTGGAAACATCGCGCAATTGTTGTGCTCCCGAGATTGTGTTCGATTGTTATGTGGTTCGTTGAGTAAAGAAGTGCCTAGGGGACGCTTCGCAGGTAGCAGCAAGCCGCAGTAGGTAGCAAGTAGCAGGTGAAACCAGTGCGTAAAGCAGCAGTACAAGCAACAGCAGTGGTTCAGCACATTACAGATAAATATACTTGAATATTCTGTAGTATCTATTCTTTCATATCCTTGAAATGTATACAGCGATACTTTTCTTATTTTGTTTTGAAATAACAATCAAAATATTTACAATCTGTACTTTAACATTTTCCTTTATCTTCACAATACCCCTTCACAATACATCTTTATTCTTTATTTCGTTTTTATTTTTAAATGGCTGGTACAAGAAATCGTGGTTCTCCGAAACCCAGTGATACTGATGCTGTAATAAAGGAAATTATTCCTAATGAGCGAATTCTCAATAAACTTGTTTCTGCTATTTTAGAGGGAGTTAAAAAGGAACTTCACGAGTACATTACGTCTCTGAAAAAGAAGAGAGAAGTGTAACCGTAGACCCAAATGTGGATGGTAAAAATCGACCAATTCGTTAGTTTTAGGAAACGGAAGGAATTTTTCTCGGCGAAGACGCTGCTGAAAGGCAGTAGGACTACTATCCGGGAAGATCTGACGCGCCGGAGGCTCGAGGTTCTCCGAGCGGCAACGTAAGCGCTTCTCCGTGAATAATATTTGGACAACGGATGGGGTTTTTATTATTAAGCAGGGTAATCAAAGGTTGCGTGTTAAAACTATGATTTGCAGGCTATCCCTTAACGTTTTTCCTTCTTTATTTTTTATTTTAAGTTATACATTAGTTTTCCATAGTATTTAAGATTTATTAATATTTTATATACAATTTTACATAAGTTAACGCGTCTTCTTCAGATCTGAGTTAGAAATTTTTTAGTGATTATAATTAAGCAGCACTTAGGTGCATTCTTAATTTATCTCTTAAGCATTCAGGTCCTACAAACAACTCCACCTCAGTATGCGGATTACCTGACCCTTCCGTTGCTTCGTCTCAATAACTCAATCTTTCCTTGATCAAGGTCCCTTGCGGTCTTTCCGTGGCGCACATTCATACGCAATCAGTAACGCGTCATCATGACAAAATAATAAACATTCTTTCCGAAACTGAATTAAAAGCACTCTTGTGTCACGACTCCAGTCCTCTCAACCCTCAAGATTAGCTTCTATTGATAATTATTCACTCGTGAGGCACGATAGAAATAGCCCTATTCGTAAATATGGTGGTGGGGTTGCAATTATCAGACAAGATTTAAAAATAAAATTGTTCTGATTTCTAACTCTGTCTCTCTAAGTATTGAATATATATTTGTTGAAGTAGTTTTGTGCAAAAGAAAGTGTCTGCTTAGAACTGTTTATTGGCCTCCAGATGTCGGTACTGTTTCTGATGTGAGAGAGCCACTTTCCTTTCTACTCGTAGCTGCTAAATACAAGAATATTATTTTAATGGGTGGTTTTAATCATAATCTCCTGGATATAAACCGCGAAATCTAAACAAATTATTCAGTTTTTTCAATTCTTAAATTTAGAGGTTTTCAGAATGAACGCAACTCATTTCCAAAATAATTCTGAAACGTGGATAGATCATCTCATTGTTTACAATTCTTATAAAGTTCAAACGTACGGAAAATTTTCTGTACCTGGAATATCGAAGCATGATCATTTGTTTTTATCATATTTTTTGAAATGTCCCAAATACAAGCCATAATTAATTGCATATAGGGATTTTCAAAATTTTGGCACTAAATCCTTTCTTTCTGACTGCTATGCAGCTCCATGGCATAATGTTTATTTGTTATCTTCTTTAGATACAAAGTTTCTGATTTTAGTGACATAATTTCAACACTATTTAATGTACATGCACCGTTGAACACCACGCGCGTAACAAGACCTCCAGCTCCTTGGCTCACAGACGAACTTAGAAATCGTATGAAGGAAAGAGACCAAGCTTTCAAGTTATATAAAAGAGAAAAGTTAACTGTATATGAAGTTAAATATAAAAAAACTTAGAAACTCAATTAATCAATTAGTAAGAAACTCCAAAATTAAGTATTTTAAAACTTTCTTCAATTCAAGTTCGGATTCGAAACACATCTGGAAAACACTGCGAGGATTAGGCCTAGCCAAGAGTGATTACGACTCGAATATAGATTTCAATCTTAATGATTTAAATGATAACTTCGTGAATAAACAATGCTTATTAGACCCTTCTTTAAAAGCA
The DNA here is from genome assembly GCA_002313205.1 of Laupala kohalensis. Taxonomy (NCBI): domain Eukaryota; kingdom Metazoa; phylum Arthropoda; class Insecta; order Orthoptera; family Trigonidiidae; genus Laupala; species Laupala kohalensis. Next base: position 38,945 of record NNCF01129133.1, on the reverse strand, counting down.
AATACAATAAATAGCTTATTGAGCAGAGACAGCGTTCCCGCGGATAATATATTTTATTTTGACTCCATCTCTCGCGCTGATGTTAATAAAATAGTCAGTTCATTAAAATCTAATGCAAATGGATCGGATGACATTAACGTTAAACACGTTCTAACTGCGACGCTTCCTTCATTAACTCAAGTAATGAATTATTCTTTAATGACTAGTACGTTTTCCGAGTCATGGAAATTGGCGTATGTAAGACCCTTAGTCCTTTCTCTCTTAGCGATTTCCGCCCCATAATTATACTTACTTCTCTTTCTTAAGTTCTCGGAAAAAAAACGCAAATTGCAGTTTCTTCAAAAAACTCGTTTATTGAATGAATACCAATCTGGATTTAGAGCTGGCAGGAGCACACAAACCGCGTTGCTTAAAGTAACCGAGGACATTCGAAATGCATTGGACGATGGTTGTGTCTCTATTCTCGTACTTCTTGATTTCAGCAAAGCTTTTGATTCCGTGGATAATGATTTCTTGGTTGCTAAAAGTCGAAAAATTGGTTTCTCTGAATCATCTTAGTGTTATTGAAGACTGGTCCACTAAAAATGGTAGGGCGACCCGTGGCGTACTCGCCTTCTACCTCTGGGGACGCCGGTTCAAACCCGGTTCAAACCAAAGTAGAATCCGAGGTGGTGGACGGAGCGGTGTTCGCGGCAAGCTTTCTCGGGGTTCTCCCGTTTCCCCTGCCATTCATTCCACCACAACATTCACTCATAATCATCTCACCTCATCTTCATGTCATCTTTGTCATTTACATTCACCCGCGCGGTCACCTTGGTTCCAGTAAGCCACTGGTAGAGCGCGGTAAAACGGCGATGGAACACTACCTTGTGCAGTCTTCCCATCAAATATGCCGAACGAATACATACATACTAAAAATGGTTTTAATCTTAATCCTTCCAAATCACAAATCACAAGCAATGATAGTCGGATTAGCTCTTTCTAATAAATTCTTAGAGAGTATCAAGGTGTTTCCCATTTTACTAAATAATTCTCGTGTTCAGTGGTACTCAGGAGGACTCTGACTTGGGATTGCCATGTTAAGTATATTAGTAAGAAAATATTTTTTTCCTTCCATGTGTTAAAATGTCTACAAAGATATCTACCAGCCACAATTAGTAGAATCAATTATCTACCCACTTATTGACTATTGAGATACCGTATATAATGAACTTCACACGAAATTAGACAAGAAACTTCAGTCCACACAATATAATGTTGTTTCTTCATGGTCATAGTTGAATGAGGTATTCCTGCTTTGTTTCTTAAAAAAGTTAAAATTTCGAATTTTTATTTCTAGCAATAAATATATTATTAAAATGTTTCTATCATTAGATGTATCATTTTGTCTGTATTGAAATGTACCACAATAACCGCATTTATAGGAAATATTAAAGTCATAAATACATTAAATTTTTACATTTTATTAGGACACATTGAATTACAAATGTGATATATTAATGTTAGTGTCAAAAATTAAAATGCATTACATAGTTATAATAAATTGTCACTCTAATATTCTAAAAATTACATGGAACATCTGATGTTACATTTCTTATGAATTTTTATGCAACATTTCTTATGTATTTTCTATGTATCTTTCCTTATTTTTTTTCAATTTATTTAATTTAGTGTTATTTAGTTTAAAAGCTTTTGAAATATAAGTTCGGTACTATGCCGTCATCCTGATTGAGGTTTTCCTGGGTTTCCCTCGATTGCTTAAGGTAAATTCCGTAATGATCCCTTGATTGCTACCCCATAGTAAAGTAGAATTTATCCTTCAAGTTTAGTTACAGATATTCATGTATGTTTGTTTTATGTTGTATAAATGTTTTTTTAATATTTTATATCATTGTATATGTATATATGTATTGTATGTATACAAATAGTGGTCAGACGGAAGAGAAGGCATGATGGCCTGAGCCTCGCCACGGAATAAAGCCATTCATTATTATTATTATTATTATGTTAATAAAATAATTATTATATATGTTAAGAAATTTGATCCCCCGATAACGCACGAACAAATTGATGTATCGAAACCCAACTTGAGATTTCACTTTGAATACGTTGGGAATAGAAACAAATTTCTGGACAGCTCATTCCGATTTCAATTACACGCTCCACATCTGGTTTTTAATGTTCAAAATTTAAAAAATATGCGTAGGAGAATTTTGATTGGTCAGTTAATTCTGTGCACAGATTGTTAAACCGCACTCCTGTACGTCACACCCTTGTCGAGATACAGGGAAAAATTATTACACAAAAAAGGGTTTATACCTTCCAATTACACAGAATGTGAAAGGGAAGTATTGTAATCCGTCGAAAAATAATTCTTCGTATGTTTCCGAATTGACTCCAGGACTGCCTATTTTCAATATTTGGCTATGATGTCCAATGTAGTATGTGTATGTGTGTGTGGAAGTATGTATGTTCAGAATTTTGTTTATCCGATAACTTAAGAACAAACTGACGTATCGACACCGAACTTGAGATTTGACTTTGAGTACGTTGGGAATTGAAGCCTATTACTGCACTGCTAATTCCGACCTCCTTTTCACACCGCTCTTCACTTCCGGTTTCTAAATATTTAAAATTTTGAAAATATACATAAGAGCGTTTTGATTCATCAGTTAAATCTGCGTACAGATTGCTGAACCGGATTCCTGTACGGCACACCGTTTTTGAGATAAAGCGAAAAATTATTGTGCAAAAAAGGGTTTTTACTTTCCAATTACACAGAATGTGTAAGAGAAGTATTGTAATCGGTCGAAAAAACGAATTTTAGATCTCTTCAGATCTTTGAACTCAAATATAATTTGACTGGTTAAATGTATTTAAAAAATTGATCTTTTTTGTAGTGCGTTTAATTTTATATAAAAATATGTCATTCGGACTTCACTTACACACCGCGCTCCACTTCTGGTTTACTAATATTCAAAATTTTATTAATATGCATGGAAGCATTTTGATTTGTCAGTTAATTCTGCGTACGGATTTCTAAACCGCATTCCTGTTCGAGATAAAATCAGTTGTTGGAGGCAAATAAAATATATTTAAAGAGTTCAATTTGGAAGACAGTTCAAGCAATCTTTACTTGAATACGATACTTTGGTTTTTAGGATGCCTTGTATTGTGATGATAAATATTTTGCTTCCGATTGATCTAAGAAATATATCACCTTGTATAATATTTTTAGTATATTATTATTGTTATTGTTATTACTTAGTTCTCTCAACTTGTGTTCGTTTTTCTCTCAGCAGTGGATTATTTAAATCAAGTTCTACTGGGAGGAAGAATCTATTTCAGGTCTAAGAACTTTCTGGTAATGTGAGCTAAGGACAGAAAGACGCTGTGTTGCAATCTACTTATTATATTGGTGTTGATTTTGAGTTTTTTAATGGAGTGGCCCAGGGATTGGGGTACTAGTCCTAGAGTAGATAAATTGATAGGCACTATGATCACTTCTTGAACATTCCAGAGTTTTTTTACTTCAAAGGCTAGTTGTTGGTATTTTGATATTTTGTCGTTCTTTGTTTTTTTCTAGATTGTTGTAATTTACGACAGCAAAATCGATGAGATACACTTTTGATTGTTTTCTTTTCCAAAGGATGGTATCAGGTCTGTTGTGAATTGTTGTTAGGTCAGTGAGAATGCTTCTGTCCCAGTACAAAATATTTGATTTCAAATCGTCTTGCAGGATTGGTTGATGTTCATACAGATGGTCTGGTTGTATGGGATTCTTAATGAAGTTCAGTGATTTTGCAATTTCCATATGAATTATTTTTCCCATGTTATCGTGTCTAGTTTTGTAATCATTTTGGGCCAACTGTGTGCAACCACCAATGATATGCTCGAGAGTTTCTTTGGTTTGGTTACATCGGCGACATGAATCTGTAATTCCGATTTCTTTCAGGATTATTTTCCTGTAGTATCTGGTTGGTGTGACTCCGTCTTGCATTGATACTATGAAGCCTTTTGTTTCTGGGATTAATTTGCCGTTCATTAACCACTTAACTGATTCTACTTTATTTATTTTTCTGTTGGTCAGTTGGTTGGGGTAGTTCCCATGTATTGGTTTATCATGCCAGGTTGTCATTCTATTTTTTGTATTGGTTGGGGTAGAGGTTCATTCAGGTGACAGGGTGTATAGTTTTTATCACTGGTTGTAATTGCTTGGTGTAGTGATGAGGTTTACTCTTTGTTCCGGAAAAACGTATTGAGGATGTATTTATGTCTTACATGGAGGTCTTTGATTGGTATGATGCCTTTTCCGCCCTGGTTACGTGGGATGAACATTCGTTCTAATGCTGATTTAGGATGGTGTTTGTTGTTGCTTGTCATCGTGGTTCGGATTTTCCTCTCTAAATTTTCCAGATCTGTAGTTGACCATTTTACAACCCCAAATGAGTAGGATAGTATGGGGATGACTAATGAGTTTATTGCTTTAGTCAGGTTATGTGAATTTAAATGAGTTTTTGTTGTTATTTCCATCCTTCTCATGAATTCTTTAGTGATGTGTTCTTTGACTATCGTGTGTTCTGTTCTATTTGTTTGCGTCACATCCAAGTATTTGTACAGTTCATTAGTTTCTAGTTGTTCTATATCTTGATCTTTTACTGTAGTGTATGGTGTTATCTCTTTAACTTTACCACGAACAAGGTTTTGTAATTTACATTTATCTATTCCAAATTCCATTCTGATGTCGTTGCTATATTGTTCTATAATTTTCAAGATCTTTTTCAGACTTTCTGCATTTCTTGCGTAAATTTTGATGTCATCCATGTACATTAAATGTATGACACAGCATTCGACTTTTCTATTTTTGATATTGAATCCTAAACTCTTCCCTTGTTGTTTGAAGATAGTGGATAAAGGGTTTAGAGCTAAGCAAAAGAGTAATCCACTGATTGAATCCCCTTGAAATATTCCTCTGTATTTTATTTTCAGTTGTATTAGGGGCCTTGCTGATGGTTTGGTTGCTTTCTCCGCTTCTACTTTTGTTGTTGGAAAGGATGAGTCTGGTGCTCCATTTTGTCATAGCGTTTTCGAGAAACTTTGTTACCACTGGGTGGATTTTGTATAGGTGTAATGTGTAAAGGAGCCAACTGTGAGGTATCATATCGTACGCCTTTCTGTAGTCTAGGTATCCTGTAGCTATATTTCGTTGTTTCTGTATAGCAAGATTTATCACGACTTCATCTATTAAAAGTTGTTTGTTACATCCCATTGAGTTGGGTTGGCTTCCGTTCTGTTCTTCCGCAATAATATTATTTGCACAGTGTTGTTGTATCTTCTTGCTAATACTGGCTGTGATGAGTTTGTAGTAGTTGTTGAGACATGTGATTGGTCTGTATTTGGCGGGATTCTCTGTCTTTGGGTTTGAGGTAGGTGTCTCTTGTACATAATTCTTCTGGTAATGTTTCTGGGTGTTGTATTATGGAATTGATTATTTTAAGTAATACTGGGTGTATTGTCGTAAACGTTTTTATGCAGTAATTTTGGATTCCATCCGGTCCAGGACATTTCCAGTTGTGGGTCTTAGAGATTATTTCTCCAAGTTCATTTGCAGATAAAACGGGGTTTTCCATCTCTGTCAGTCTTTCTACCTCCTTTTCTACTACACGTAGCCATGACGGATTTGGGTTATGAGTGGTCCTTGTTGACCATATATCTGACCAGAATTGTTCAACATTTTCTGTGGTTGGGGGTGCTCCTTCTATTGGGTATTTAGTCAGTAAGTTTTTGTAAAATCCTTTTTCGTTTTTATTAAACAGTGTGTTTTCCTTCTTCCTTGCCAAACTGGTTTTATACGTGTTTAACCGTTTTGCATATACATTCATTTTTTTGCTGTATCGATATGCTCTTCCATAGTTCGATTTAGTGAATCATAATTAGTGTGATGTTTATATGTAATTTTGCATTTCTCTATGTTTTTCATTAATCTTTTTCCCCTGTTACCTCTTAAGTATTGATTCATCCTACCTAGATCTTGCCTAACGGTTTCTATTTTAGTTTCAAGTATTATCATCCACTTGTGTTTTCTAGGGATTTGAATGTTTTCCCTATTGCTGTTTACTATGGATTTTCCTATACACATCTCGCTGGTTGTTAATGCTGCAATATATGTCACATGTTGCAAGTCTTTGAGTTCTTCTATTTGGTTTGTATAGTAGGGTAGGACATTTTCATTCATTAATGTTGTTAGTTTGATGAGCTTTTTGGTTCTGAACAGTTTAGGGATTGCAGGTAGTGTGTCATTTTCACTGTGGTTGTATTTTATGAGATTTTCTTCTAACCTTTCTCTGATTGCAATGATATCTTTGTTAGCACTGACTTCTAACTCTTCTTCTCTGCTAATTTGATGTGTAATTGGTATTCCTTCTAATTCATTTATTGAACTCATCTGAGACCTTCCTTCTTGGATTGTTTCAGATGTGGTTTCTGCGTATTGTAGGTCAACTTCGTGTTTGATCTGATCTATTATAGTATGTAGCACGGGTCTTTGCTGTCTTCTTTCATTGAGAATGTACTTTTTCCTATCTACAGTGTTTTGAGTTGTGATGTGGATACGGTTAAGGTAGTTCTGGATGAAACAAGTTCTAAGTGCTTCGGCGTAACCACTTGTGTTATGAATTTCTTTCATACCCCGGAAATAATTTCTGACAATGAATTCATTCAAGTCGTTGCTCCATTTGATTCTCTGAATTTGATCTGCTGATTCTGCTGAAGTGGGCCCAGGATTATTATCCTGGGAAGCACGTTCAGCAGCTTCAGCCTTTTGGGATGTATTGTGGCCGTTCTGTGTCTCGTTTCGCTGAGCTTCTGATGGTTCATACGATGGGGGAACACCACCTGATCCTGGTCCCAAAGGAGGCTGACCCCTGTTCACACCAGCTGCAGCCTCAATGGCAGGTGCGTCCGAGGCTTGACTTCTAGTTTTAGGTGCTGATGTCTCTGCACAAGAGTGAGCAAACCCCAAGTGCAGGTGCTAGTTTTGGTTCGCCCCAGGTATTTTATTTCTCTGGTACTCTCTATTTCTAGCGAACGTTCCGTCATCCACCACCTACGGAGGCGTCTGGTAGGAAACTAGCAACTCCCCCAGATTATTATTATTATTTGTATTTTTTTTAATTTTTGCTTGAAGTTTTGTGTTTGGTAGCGTGTTTAGTTCCATGAGTTTTTGTTATGAATTATAATTGGAAAGTTGATTGGGATACTCTTCTGATTTTTTAAATTCTTCTACGTGAGTAATTGAACAAGTTTGCTCAATTTATTTGAATTTACTCCTATACTAAAAAAAATTAAAAAAATAAAAATATTTTGCGTAATGATCAATATCTTGCCTGTTGTTAATAATAAGAGAAATAACTCCTGTGAAGCAACCGGCATTCTTGATTTTTTCCCGTTTTTATTTATAAAAAAATATATGATGACATTTAATTAAGCATTCAGTAAAAGGGGTTTTTAATTCTTGAGGATAGTTTATAAGGATATCATGTAAAAAAATAGAGAAAAACTTTTACATCTATTTAGGTAAAACCATTTTATTTAAGATTTTTATGTGACTTTTAGCCAAGGTTTGTCGTTTCCAGGAAATACAACGTTATACTTTATCCTAATTTTACACAGTATACTTTATCATAATTTCGTAGATTTATTCAAAATTGTGAAGGAGGAATCATATTTATATTACTTCTATGAAATCTATCACTTGAATGAAATTATTGTGACTTAAACGGAACAACGGAGAGAGGAATAGACAAAAATAATAATTTATCAACACATGTGTACTGTAAATTCTCAGCCTGTCTGATCATTTGAAATTTTTAATGTAGGTCACTCTTTGAAGAAACATTTTATGTTTCCATCCTCTTCAAATTTTTGTAATGACTTTGAGACATATTAAAGATTCAATTCATTTTTTTAAATCAAGGAATAATGAGGGTTTCTTATAAAGAAAAATCAAAATATTTTAAAATATATTTTATAATGTGTTGCACGTCTAGTGAATTAACTGGTATATTTTTTAATATTAAGTTTAGGAGGGCCACACTTTGAGGGCAACGGTGGTCTATAAGCGTTGACGTTTTCCTTGTCCAACCCTGCGGACTACCACTTCATCACCAGTTTGACCTCCTGCCGCGCAGGTAGATAAGTTGAATCGTCTCTGAGATAAAATGTGCCGCTCCCTGGAAAACATCCTTGTTTACCTGAGGGGTGACTCCGGATATTTCAAATCCGCATTACCCATACCCTGCCACCCTCTCGAGCGCTGCTTGAATGGGGCGCCAGTTGTCTTCATAGTAACTTGTGTGTCTCATAGTGTGGCTAAAATATTCGTGTATAGTTGTTCAATCAAAAGGGAAACTTAAATTTTGAGCAAAAAAACTTTTAGTACAAATCCTACCGTCGCGTCTTATCTTACGAGGAATGTCACTAGTTGTGTACCAGAAACTCTTGTACAACGCAGATTTTTACCACCGGTGAGTTAAACATTTTTTTCTCGTTCGGAAGGTACCCACATCCATGGATCAATGCCTGAGAGAGTTATAACATGCAAGCATGTGTAAAATGCTAACAACAGGAAAGCAAAAGAAGAAATTGTAGTTGATCTACGGGGAGCTAGAAAACCAACCAAATGCGTTCAACACCGTGGCAAAAAGGGATTTTAAATACACCAGAAACAATATTATTTATTCTAGACTAACCTTAACTACACTTTTAAAATTGGCCAACGATGTTCAAGAAACGTTGAATAACATGAACATTAAGACCATCAAGAGCGAGCGGTTTTTACTTAGAAATAATGATCAAACTGAGCAAGTAATGTTTTCCTGTGATACAAATCTTTATTATTTCTGTGACACTTCTTTCTAAATATGTATATACTTTACAAAATCATATGTATTAGACACATACCGATTGAATATACACGTTTTATTAAATAACTTTACTACTATTATTTTTCCTATTTCTCAAAGATATGTCATTCTTTGGGGAGTAAAACATTGTTTCCGGTTTCAACCAGCTTCCTCAGGACCAAGTCCTCCATTGTGGATCCCTACAACACTTTGCGCTGGATATGGGCTTTACCTCTATGGGCAATTTCTTGTAGTACCCAATCTCTGATCTTACATAGGTGTTATTCACGTTCTTTTTCCAACCCTCCCAAGACAGAACCTAACTTACTTATGATGATGGGGATAACTTCTGTCTTAACTCCCTACATTCGAATCACTTCTATAGCCAAGTTCTTACACTTCAGCTTTTTATCAGTCACTTTTGAGACAAGATTTTCATCACATGGCATAGTAACATCAATAATTTTACATGTTCTTTCCGTGAGATCTGTGATGATGATATCCGGTTTGTTGGCATTAACCGTTCTATCTGAACGAATTTGCTAGTCATATATTGTAGTAATTTCTCCGTTCGACACAACTGGTTGGGCAGTGTGTTCATACCATTTCTTTCATAAGTCTGGTACACCTTTAGACTTACACATGTGCCAATGCACATGGGAGCAAAAGTTATTGTGTCTTAGGAGATATTAACTTTTAGCCAGAATTGGGCAGCCAGAGCCATGACCTATTATTTCTGTCTTGTCTGGGCATAAACGGGATCTATCATCTTGCATGTTCGTCAGAATTACCTTATCAGAGTGCCGCGTGCGTAGTGCCTGGTATTGAGCCGCAATAATGGTCGCTTCAGTTTTGGTTTCATTCTTCCTCGGGTGAGCCACATATGCGTCCTACATTGGTGTATTTCTTGACGGTGAATTCTTTTAACGTACTGTCCATGAAGAAACTTGCTTTGCCAGTTTTTTTAAAACTTATTTACAGATTCTGCCTTATGGTAGAGCGTGTTAAGGACTTCAATATGTGGCATGACCACAAGACATCCCTCACTAGACTTCCATTATTATTATTATTATTATTATTATTGTTGTTGTTGTTGTTATTATTATTTCCATCTTGTTCATGACTTTCTGTCGGTTTCTTGTGGTTGGAGAAGTCAGAGACTCATCTTAACCCCATTTATGATAATTTTGTTTTGGAGAGAAACATCAAGGAGTTATCATCAAACATCACACGTATAAGAATCGCCGAACTATGCGGGATGTGTTTAGGATAACTGATTTTTGCATGAGTTGGAAGATTCGTGGCTTGAGTTCAAGTTCTTGCAACGATTTGAACAGGTCCTTGGGTACTACTCCCATGTTAGATTGTATTATTGGGATTACTCTCACTCTGTCATATTTCCACAAGTCCTTAATTTCGAAGCAAATGTCAATGTACTTTCTAATTTTATTTATGTTTGATAGTTCCAGATTATTGTTGTTGGTGATGGCGATGTCTATGAGGAGTACTTCTTTCTCTCTTTTTTTCTTGAATACTATATCTGGTCTATTGTCCTCCAACCTTCTGTCTGTTTTGATGGTTCTATCCCAATAAATTTCATAATTTTCATTTTCAAGAATGGTGGAGGGTTATATTGGAAGTAGTTTACCTTATTTTCCTCCAGTTTGCATTTCAAAGCTAATTCCTGTTGAATGATTTTTCCCACTTGCTCATGACTAAATTTGTGCTATAGCTTGGCAACCTCCTATGATATGGTGTATTGTTTCAGATTTCTTTTTGCATCTCCTCCATAAATTCGATTCAACTCCATCTTTCAAGATATACTTACGGTAATTGTTGGTCTTGATCACTTAGTCTTGGATGGCAAAAAAGAACCTTTCAGTTTCAGGTTGGAGTTCTCCATGGATTAGCCAGTTGTATGACGCTTGTATGTCGACAGTATCTCGGCTTGCTTCATTTACATGCAGGGTCTTTTCTTTCCAACGAGTAAACTTGGTTACATCTTCTTCTATGTCAAGGATCTTATGTTCATTAATTTATGTTAGGGGAGTGTATTTATCTGCTTTGACTATTGCCTTAGAGTACTGTGATACTTCTTGTTTTGAGAAGAAATACTGTCTTCGATTGTGAACAATTTTGTTATCTAGGTTAAGTATATCTATTAGTCCCCGTCTCCCAACTTTTCTGCTCAGTGTAGTTATTTCTACAGCTGCTTTTGGGTGATGAATTGTGTCTTGTAATGGATACATTGGTTTTAGTTTATGTATCTTTCATTTCTGTTTGTGTCCATATCAGGACACCAAAAGTGATGTTAAGAGTGGGTCGGTATAAATGTTCATGGCTTTGAATACATTTTCGGCTTTTAATTTAGATTTGAGAATCATGTCAATTCTTTTAAAGTATTTCTGCTTAATTTTTTCTTTCATCTCTTTATGTTCGGTGTTCTTCTTCTGATGTAATCCTAGATATTTGTATGTTTCCGCTTCACACAATTGCTTCAATTTCACCTAGTTGTTCTCCTTCAAATCTAGCTACAATTTGTTCCCCCTTTTCATTGTTTGTGTTATACATTTGGCTAAGACAAATTTCATTTTTATGTCATTAGAGAAGTTACTTGTTAGTTCAATCAAATGTTTCAGTTGATTTTACATCATCCATATAGAGTAGATGGGATAGTGTAAATTCTACTTTTTCCCGTGCCTAATTTGTATGCCTGTGCATGAGGTTCTTAAAACTTTGGAGAGCGGGTTTAGGGTCATGCAGAACCACAAAAGACTTAATAAGTCTCCCTGGAATATGCCTCTGTTTATTTGGATGTTCTTGGTTTCAATTTTTCTTTCCTCACTGCATAGTGCGATTTTTTTTCATTTGGCCATTGTAGTCCTCAGAAAGTCTCTTAATGTCGGATGGACTTTGAATATATCTATAGTCTCTTGCAGCCAGCTATGCGGTACTGAATCTTATGCTTTCTGGAAGTCAATATACGATGTATACAGATTCCTTTTCTGTTTTATTATATGGTCTACCATGTCAACGATCAACTGTTCTTTACTCCCTCTCGATTGTTTTATACATTCTTTTTGTTACATTGCTAGAATTTTATTGTATTCACAATGCTTGTATAATCTGTTTGCTAATACAGATGTAAAACTTTTGTATATGGTTGGGAGACGTAATTGGTCTATATCTGCTTGGATCTTTTGTTTCGTCATCTTTAGCTTTCAGGTATGTTATTTCAATTGTCATAAATTCTGGCAACTCATTAGGGTTTCTCTGTGTCTTGCTAAAAGCTTGGGCTAAGTGTGCTTGGGCTAAATGCAAGTCAAATATTTGTAGTAGTAGTTGTGAACGTTGTCAATGCCGGCAGCTTTCCAGTTATGTGCTTTTCTAATAGTCTCCTCAATTTCCTCTACTGTTAGATCTTCGTATTCCATATTTTCTAGTTCTCGGTTGCAGATTTTTTCCTTCTTGATCCAGAGTGCTGTCTCATTATGTATTACTCCTTCAGACCACATTTTGTCCCAGTAGTTTTCAATGTCCTCTTTTGTTGGTATTCTATTCTCATTGTTAATTGCATGAATTAAGCTGTTATAGAATCGTTTTTATATCTTGTGAACTGATTGTTATGCATTTGTCTTTGTGTTGTTTCTTGGTATCTTTGAGTCTCTTATTTAAAGACGCCAGTTTTGGTTTCATTGTATTGTAGACTTCATTCATACTTTCGTTTCGCTTATCATGTCTTCCGTGCATTTGGTACTTTCTCCTTATTCTATTGACATGATTGTTTAGTCTACGGGACCTCTTATCCTCCCTGTAGCCTATTATTCTATTCAGATCAGCTCTTACTTTCTCAATTCGCATTTCCAGTCTTCTCATCCTTTTTTTTGCTTTGTGCTGCTTTCACTTTGTTCCATTATTCTCCCTCCTATTGTTCTAGTTATGGTTAGTGCCCCACAGTATATTAGTGTGTGTAGCTCTTCTAATTCTATACTGTGAGTTAAGAATTGTGGTAATACTTTTTCATTAAGCATTCGTGTAGTAATAGTGAGTTTCTTCGAAGAGTGGTCTTTTGGAAGGATTGGTCTCAACGTTGGATCAGTTGCACTATATTCAAGTATGACTCGTTGCATATCTACTTTTAAGTTATTTACTTCCTCTTCTTCTTGATTTAACCAAACGGCCACTTCCTGTTCCCCTTCTTTATTGGTTGTTCTGTTAGTCGGTTTCTCAGAGGCAACACCTTGAATTTCTTCATTCTCATTGTCTGTATTAGATTCTGTCTCTACTCGCAAATTCGAGATGGTGGTGCCGCTTCTATTTTTTAATTCTCTTTCTATATCTTCTTTAATTCGATCTACAATTTGTTCCGCTACATACTTATTTTTCAACACAACTCTAAGCTATCCGGCTACTTTTTGTTTAGAAAACCCCAAATTTGAGTACTTCTCTTAAAATTTCTCATGCAGTTTTCTCCTAAATCCTGTTCTGTTTCTCTCCATTTCAGTTACCATGTAGTAGGTGTGTACAATAAATGTAGTCATTTCATCTGTCCATTTTGTACGTCTATTGATAGTCAGTGTACCAGGCACAGCGGCCTAACTAATTTGAGAGGCGGCGTTGCTTACGGTTCGAATCTGAAGTTCTGATGTAGATTCTATTGAGCTTGCAAAGGATGTCGATACTGACTGCCTACGACTTCCTAATCCATGACTCTGAGGGCTGCTCGTGTCCCCAACTCCAAGAGTAGACTGGACCATTCTTAATCCTCCAGGGGCAGTTCGGTCACCTGGTGATTGTGGTTGCGAGGCTTGGCTTCTAGTTCTCACAATATTGTTCTGTTTTGCATTTTAAACCTATCTTCCAGGTGGAGGCATGGAAGGGAGGGATATACATGATAGGTAAACGATGGGTGAAGGCCGGATTGACCAGACTGTGCACAAGATGATCCCTGTAAATTGTCGATTATCTCAGTAAGTAGGCAACGTAGAAATGTGATTCGCATTTTATTTTTCTCATGTATCTTAATCATGTTACGTCGAATGAAAATGGGAGACGGGACCGGGATTCGAACCCGGGACCTTGAGCTTTACGCGCTCATGCGCCTACCGACTGCGCCATCCCGTTCGCCTCTCGGGCCCGTCTACCATTCTCATTCAACTTGTGAAACCCAAAGACCTCTGAGGTGGTCTCGTAGAGACTAGATTCCTCATCTGAGGCGACTCCCTTAGGAAGTACTTTATTTG
>NNCF01129133.1:0-18210 GCA_002313205.1 Laupala kohalensis | reverse complement strand
TTCTTTCTTTCTTTCTTTCTTTCTTTCTTTCTTTCTTTCTTTCTTTCTTTCTTTCTTTCTTTCTTTCTTTCTTTCTTTCTTTCTCTCTCTTTCTTTCTTTCTCTTTCTTTCTTTCTTTCTCTCTCTTTCTTTCTTTCTCTTTCTTTCTTTCTCTTTCTTTCTCTTTATTTCTTTCTCTTTCTTTCTTCCTCTTTCTTCATTTCTCTTTCTATCTCTTTCTTTTTCGTTCTTTTTCTTTTTTCCTTCCTTCCTTTCATTCTTTTTCTTTATTTCCTTCTTTTCCTTTCATTCTCTTTCTTTCTTTCTTTCTTTCTTTCACTCATTCCTTCTTTTCTTGTTTCTTTCCGCGTTTTGGCTTTCTTTCTTTTTCTCTTTCCTACTCTCTTTCTTTCTCTCCTTCATTCTGTCTCTCTTCTCTGTCTTACTTTTACTCTTTCTTTCGTTCTTTAATTCTTTTTTCTTTCTTTTCTTTCTTTATCCCTTCATTCCTTTCTTTCTTTTTTCTTTCTTTCTTGTTTTCCTTGTTTCTTTCCGCGTTGTGTCTTTCTTTCCTTCTTTCTCTCACTTTTCTCTATCGTTGTTTTACTTTTTCTCTCTATCTTTCTTTCTTTCCCTCTCTCTTCACGTGTATTGTCTAACGTAATTTCACATAATTTGTGATTCTTTTATTTTTTCATATATGTCAAAAGAAATTAAATAAATATAGAAAACTTTTGTATAAAATATGAAATAATAACACAAAATTTTATTTCTCATGTTATAAATCACATTAAACCATTCAAGGAACTAATACATTACATGTTCTAATAATACAATGATCTACAATATAACACTGGTTGTAATCGTGCAGCATATAAAATCGTGATCCGAGATTAATATTACAAAAAACGTGTTTTAGATTACAACAAATATAACTAAAACTGAAATCTCTTTCATTAATTTATTCAAATGAAATTGTGAAATACAATCCCAGATTCTTGTTTTCTTTCTTTGTTCCTACTCCTCTCTTTGTCCCTCTCCCTCTCTCTCTTTCTTTTCACCGTCACTGGATACACCGTCATGGGATGTGAATTCGCGACTAAGGACGTTCGTGTGGGTGGAAGATTCCAAATACAATGAGAAACATGAGATGCACACTATCTTCTATTCTCCTTTAAAAATAACATTAAAATGACATATCTACAAACACACTCTTTGGATTCTCACCATTGGTAAAGGAAAAAGTACGCGATGTGAGTGGAAATTATTTCACCGCATCTATACCAAACTTAACCGATAATGCGGATTAAACATATACTAATTACACTATGAATACAGTATATTTAAGAAAAATAAAATAGTTGGAACAGTTTTTGAATATTTTTCAAAAGTATACTTTAATCTTCAAATGAAGTAGCCTTTGCGTTCAAGTAAAGCGAAAGTTTAAATCACCTGCGCAAATTCTCTCTCTTTCTAGGTATTCCTGGTTGAAATTATTTCTTTCATCTACGACTATAAGAAGAAAGGTTTGAAATGCCTTATCTGATCAGACGGCCTCGTGTTACTCTGTAGAGGGGGAATTTGAGTTTATGGAGCTTAGTAAAATTGGACGATGCGATAGCAATTTTATTGCTACGAAAACTGTTAGTTTAAATTAATAGAGCATATACCTTTTTCTTTAGTAAATATTGTTCTCCAAATGTACAATGTTGTAAATCTAGATATCTATATGAATAAATATTTATTGAAAATATGGTTTGGATATATATTAGACCCGTTTCCTACTCAATATTTTTATTAAAATAAAGTTTTAATACTTGGGATATAATTACGAACTCCTGAATTTATTTTAGTATCCTTGTTTTCTTTAAATATAAATTATTTGCTTTTAAATTCAATATAAATTGTTTTTTCACATGTTTATTGAAATTTTGAAGAATTTTTCTAAATTCCTTGTAAAATATATCATTGAACACTTTCATTTACACATGAAGAAACTAAAATATCGAAACTTAAAGAGTACATGAATAGAAATTATTTTATAGAAACTTTGGCGTCTCGTCGGCAGATGAACTTTGTCGTAAACTACCTTGCCACTTTGCCATGTATGTTGTAATGCTATGTTGCCGAATTGACAATTTCTCAGCGTATGTTTTAAGATTTTCCTAAGCAATGTGAGAGCATGAATTGAGGTTTCGTTCATTACAGCTCCCAAACAGATATTACGAGCTGAATTGTAGTATAAACCATTTTCAAAAATGAATCAAATTGACATGTTATTTACATAAACATTCGAAGACAATCTTTCGAAAAAGATCTGTGTAGTTTGATTTTTTTAAAAACATGCAAAATTATTTCGACACAAATATATTTAGAAATTCATATAAATTTAATTGCATGCGTTCCAATTTGACGGAAAAATGGTGGAAACCTGGACACGCATCAGTCACACTCTCTCCAGACTCACTGTGACAAATGGAAACCGCTGGTAGGGCGTAGCTACAGTAAGTAGTGAGAAAGTTGAGCAGTTTACGGTCCATACAGAATAAATACAGTCCGTACTGAATGAATCGTCCTTTCACAGGGTTCATGAGGTCCAGAAAGACGTCTATGACAAATGTATTGACGTTGATCATAGTCACCTCTAGAAATGGCTATGCGTTGATTGATTAGATCTCATAGGACAATAAAAAAAGAATTGCACTAGAGTAGTAATGTTTGTAAACTTGACACTTTTTCAAGTAAATCAGCTTGATAGTTTGCCTAACCTGTTTCCAGATAAATTTACCATTGATATCAACACAATAGTTCAGGTTAAGAAACACAATTTGCTCTTTCCGTACGAGCTATGACTTTAAAATTATTTCAGTCAACGGTGTCCACTGAGTTACTATGCCGATAATAAAAACAGCAGTTTGATTGGTAAAAAACCTTAAAAACTTTCACTCTAGTTTTTAATGCACCAGAGTAAATATGGAATGGGGTATCCATTAAGTCTTGAATAAGGATATCACTAAAATAATGTATGTGCGTGAAATGCACAAAACGATGCGCTCTTTTTTTGCAGTATCTGTGTGTTCGGGAGAAGGTCAATCTATCAACATTCTCTCTTGCATCTATATTTACGGAGGAGAATGTCCAGATTCCAGGGTGCATTTTTTCATGTACACTCCGTAAGTATTCCAAGTTCAAACATGTTTTCTCTCCAGAATTATTGGCTTCAAATATTGTTATAAATATTCTTTGAACTCAATAAGAGAGTGATAATCGTACACTCCTTGTTTTCAAAACGCTATTTTTCACGCAGAGCGAAATGCTACCTTACGCAATGGCACGAAACTCTGGAAAACCGGAAGTAAAAATGACAGTCGGACAAATGAGCACTAAATTATTTTTATATTTTTTCGTCTTAATGTCGGGTCACAATCAACAAGGATGTGAAATAATACTACAAAGGTCACTAGTTACTGGCACGCGTGCCAAAAATGAACAGTTGTCAATTAAATATTGCCTTTTTATTTTTTTAGTGGCTTATATTAAAGTCATAGTCGCGGGCCCTTACGTATAATACTTACGTAATATGTATAAAATGGTTTCTTAAGTGAGAAACAAAATTAAATTTTAATACGGAAAATATTTTAGATGAAAACTTCATTCTACATAGTCTAAATTCATTAATATTTTAGGAGGCACTTCATTTCCTTTGTCGTTAATGTACGGTTTGCCAAATTTGCGACATTATTTTCTAACATTTCTCGTTCTTGCAACTTCATTCCTACTTCCTTTATTCTTTCGTGGTGTGATTTCAACTGAATAGCAGTTTCAACTGAAGTATGAATGAAATCGAACTAGTCGTATACACTTTTCTACAGATTTAAAATCTCTTTCTATACATAACAAAATTAAAACTGAAATCTTGGAAAATCTTAGTTTACTCCTCCATCCTCTCTTTTACTGTCAATTTAAAATCTATAAGTTCAGATACATTCGTACATTTGCATTTTACCGTTATTGATCATACAGGTTGAATTATCTTGCCAGCGTGATTTATCGTGGACCTCTTCTAAACTATCCATACCTGCGATGCTTAAATCCATCTCTATTAGAAACTTGAATGTTAAATCAATAATCTGCGCATACTTCACCACTGCACTGAAGAAAGAACGGAATTTGTAACAGTAGTAGGTATGTAATGTACTCCAACTAGTAAAGAGGGAATTAGGCACTCAAGCAAGCCGAGCACCCCTCGGAGTAGCATTTGGCAAAGTTGACTCCCGTGGAGCACCTAGTGTTCAACGAAGTGTTGGATTCCAAATCAGAAGTTGAACTGGTAGTGTTCATACAGGCACAATTATTTCAACATAAAAAAAGAAAAATTTCTGAAATTGGGGAAAGAAGACAAAGAGAATTTTATTTATTTGATTTGTGTCCAACAGTTTCGTTACTTCCAATTAAATTATTCTCTTCAGCATGGGAGCTTTCTTTATGATCTATCAATAAGTACTCGAAGTCTCATTTGAAAACTCATGTAGAACAAAATTACGGAAAATTGTAGACGTATTTTACTGTAAATGCTCAAGTTTTTAGGGACAAAATTTAAAAAACTACAACAATCATAAAATATTACAATTATTTTCTCTATTCCTGTAGAAACTTAAATTCCCCAGCGCCATGAAACTAATTCCACACCTCAGGGACAAACATTTCAAATACATTTTGATTAAGTTCTTCATATTTATAAATCATGATGAAATTGGTTCAGAAACACATTGGCAGTGATAAAAAATTAGCTTTTCACTTGAGAATGGAAACATAAGACACCAATTACCGTAACAGTACTATAACATAATAAGGGAATTTCTTATTGTGACAGCAATTTTTATTTTGGCAGATGTCCGATAATATCACTTCCTGCTATAATCTCACCGTAGTCTGTACATTTCATCTCACGCACAATTCAACTCACGCACTATTCAACTTATCTACCTGCGCGGCCGAGGGTCAAGCTGTGGTGATGTAGGTCGTTGAAATATTTTTAATTTGTTTAATTCATATTTTTAATTTATTAATAAAATGTAAATTCCCCCCACTCGGCTCTCGACAATTTATTCTTTATACTGACCAATTTACTGACATACAATTTATTTGTTCAGGATTTAGCTAGGCTGAGAACATGTATTGCTGTGATACAATACATGAACATTTAAAATTGCTTTGTATAGAAAAATAAATTAATAAAATTATTTTTTTAAGTAAAAAAGCGTACGATCACTTCGGGGCAATAAACTAATTTACTCCCGGAACAATGTAGCAGCGCACATTTCAACTCACGCACGATTCAACTTACGCAAGATTCAACTTATCTACCAGCGCAGCGGAGGGTCAAGTTGTGATGTGGGTAGTAGTCCGCAGGATTGGACAAGGAAAAAGTTTACAGACTACCGTCGCCGTCAGTTTGTTCAACATTTCTAAAGAAATATACGACTTATTTAACTAGACGTGAAACACCATATTTATATTACCTACACCGTAGTAACTGTTAATCTGAAAAAATAAATACATATACAAATATACACGGTATACTGTTAATTATTCAATAAAAATATATTTTTAAATATTTTGATTTTTCTTTAGCAAGAAACCCTCATTCTTCCTTGATTCAAAAAAATTGTGAACTTGAAAATAATTGTTCTAACTATTAACTTGTTTCTGGCTTTGGATATTCCAAACATCATTTTCTGCAAGAAAATGGTGCCAAGAGAAACCAAACCAGAAGACATTTGTCCACCACCAATTGAAAATATAATTTACATAATTTTTTACATAAGCCTTTTGGAAATTTCGAATGTTTTTAAACCTATATTCTTCTATATAAGAGCAACAAGTTCATTACTTAATGACTCTATTACTTATTCTCTGTGTTGATGAATGAGCAAGTCAATCGATTAGTCACAACGGCGTACTATGTACAGAAATAACGAAAATCTAAAGTCAAGATACGTCCTCAAATTCTTATCTTTTAAATTATTTTCTCTCATAAAACGAATTAAGTCCTTCCAGAATAAAAACAAAATGACGTAATAAATCCATTTTCTTCCATTTCATAGTTAAACCACAATTCAATCGTTCGAATATTATACATACTCAAAAAACAATTTGAACTTTTTGAAAAACAATTTGAAAGAGTAAGTAAAAACAAAACATAAGGAAAAGTCTGTTAGATTTATATTTTGATTTTCACCACTTTAATAAAATAAAATCTTCAAATCCATTCCCTTTTCTGCGCAAAATTACTACAAATGTTTCAAAAATAAAAAATAAATATTAAAAAAGGAACTCTCTCACAACGCAAGTGTATCAACACCTAAAACCACATGAACAAAATGGGGTAAATTAATTTACATAGAAATATTGTAATGTAGAATTGGCTCGTCAGGAAAGTGAGAAATTCTTTATTCGAAGGAATGTTAGAAAAAAAGACTGTTAAAGGGAGGCAAACTGTTCATTTTCTATGAGCTGTTATTCGCTGAATTCATTTAAATTAATCCTAAAAGTATTCATTGCATTTGTTTGAGTGATTGATAGGTGCGGTTCAAGAGTGCCATACTTGTAAGCAATTACTGTGTAAAATCCACGAAAATATAATAGCAGTTGTACACCAGCTATACTCGTATAATGCTTGATACCCGTTATATGGATAAGTTAGATATTTATAATTTCATCCGTTACGTGAATTAATGATTCATGTAACCATATTGTTCCTGAAGACGAAAGCTCATGGGAATGGGTTTTCTTGAAGTTGCTGTGAATAAAATGTTTCTCTCCTCATGCATCCAAAATACTCAACAAATTTTGCGCATTCCATTTTTAAAATTCCCTCTGTGTGAATGATTGAACAAGTACAAATGTTTTGCTTCATTTATTTGATTTTACCCCAATACTAATAAAAATAAATAACAAAATTAAAATATTTAACGTAATGATCATTATTTCGCCTGTTGTTAATGATAAGACAAATAACTCCTGGGAAGCAACTTTACCCTCCTTGATTATTTCCCATTTTCATTCATAAATCAGAAGGTGATGACATTTAATTATGTGTTCAGTAAGAAGGGGTTTCAATTGATGAGGATAGTTTACAAGGAGATCATGTAATAGATAGATAAAAACTTTTACATCTATTTAGGTAAAACCATTATTTGAAGATTTTTATGAGACTTTTGTCGTTTTCAGAGAACACCGCGTCGAGGTAGTCTCTTTTCGTTCCCCATATGTTTCTTCCTAATTTTACACAGTATTCTTAATCGAGATCATAATTTGGAAGATTGATTCAAAATTTTGAAGGAGGAAACATACTTAATTTCTATTAAATATAACATTTTATTGAAATTATTGTGAGAAAAATGGAACAGCGGAATATTCACAAAAAGTCTAATTTATCAAAATATGAATAATGTGAAATCTGAGACTGGTCAGGTAGGTCTTGAACGTAGGCCACTCTTTGAAGGAAAGAGTTTATATTTCCTTCCTCTTCAAGTTTCTGTAATGACTTTGACAAAGCATCATCAATCTTTACTGACGATTTATTTCTTTTTTTTCTCTTGAATATCGAGGTTTATTTTGTCGATCATATTTCCGTTACACTCTGCGCCCTCTTTTAGAATATTTACTAAAGATTCTTAGTCAATATTCCGATGTTCTCAGGGAATAAGAGAATGTATGCTTTGATTCCAACCATACGAAACATTATTCGTGCGATGCCGCCTGCCACTGCAATTCCACATGCAGTGGCATGAGGTAGTTGTCCAACTATTGGTCTACGAAGTAATCGTAAAAGTCCGTGAGATTATAATTTTCACACGTGCTATCTTGAATGCTCAATCTGCCGTCATCAATCATATGTACAGGGAGCTGTGCAAAGACGAACACATCCTTATGTGCATTCGAACTTCTTCACAATTTCGATAATTCGAAACTAATCCGCAGTCTTGTACTTTTCTCCATAAACGTAGGTTAAAATGGTAATTGCATCCTCTTATTGTGGCTGATGGCAATGCAATATTAATGACTTGTATGCTTGAGATCTCGAAATCCATGAATACTGTTAACGGTTACTAATCCGGCACTTCGGTTTTCATATCAGTAAACAATCTTTCATAAGTTTCTTTTTTTTGTTGGATAGAAGTTCATACACAGCAGGGATATGGGAATTTTGGTTTAACTATGAAATGAATGAAGATGGATTTATTAGGTAATTTTGTTTTTATTCTGGAAGGACTTAATTCGTTTTATGAGAGAAAATAATTTAAAAGATAAGAATTTGAGGACGTATTTTGACTTTAGATTTTCGTTATTTCTGTACATAGTACGCCGTTGTGACTAATCGATTGACTTGCTCATTCATCAACAGAGAATAAGTAATAGAGTCATTAAGTAATGAACTTGTTGCTCTTATATAGAAGAATATAGGTTTAAAAACATTCGAAATTTCCAAAAGGCTTTTGTAAAAAATTATGTAAATTATATTTTCAATTGGTGGTGGACAAATGTCTTCTGGTTTGGTTTCTCTTGGCACCATTTTATGTTGCAGAAAATGGTATTTGGAATATCCAAAGCCAGAAACAAGTTAATTGTTAGGACAACTATTTTCAAGTTCACCGTTTTTTTGAATCAAGGAAGAATGAGGGTTTTTTGCTAAGGAAAAATCTAAATATTTTAAAATATATTTTTATTGAATAATTAACAATATACCGTGTATATTTGTAAATGTATTTTTTTTCGTAGATTAACTGTTATTACGACGAAGGAAATATAAATATGGTGTTGCACATCTAGTGAAATAATTCTTATATTTTTTTAGAATGGCTTAAACTCCACAGATCCTCAGGTAAAACGATAATTTCACCATTATACTTCACACTTTCTTAAGGATTATGACTACGCGGGTCTACCTGTGCCCGTGTCTTCACTGGGACCGGTGAACAGCTCTATCAGAAATGAGTCATAATTGACTTTGCCACTAATATTTTTTATTTATAAAAATTGTGTTGTTGTTCCAGAATAATTGAAATTTATGCTAAAAATGGTGAAAAATGATACCAAGCACAACCCTGGTGGCATCAAATGCAAATTTTACTACTAGTCCAAGTTATTAGATGACGAAAAGAATTCAATCAATAAAGATTTTTAGTGTCAGCATTTTTTCATTTTTCGCATGTAACATGAAAAAAACCGCATTTTTTATTTAAATTATTAATGTACCGAAATAATGCACATTGATAAATAGTGTTTTACAGGATACTTTTTGTCTGACAATGTGTTTATCTTCTCCTTCACGTGGAAGTTGAGCGCACACCTATGTAATACATTTACATTGTTCCTTGCAGCAAAAAGGGTAGTTCTGATTTTTTGATACGTTGTTTCAAATGCTGACAATGATCCCAAATTTTCGACGTCGACCGTCTTCCGAAAGTACCAGTAATAGACAAAAGAATACAGTAAATTTTCAACATTTTTCAGTTTTCATGAATTTTAACTTTGAAGCAAGTAATTTTTTTAAAATAATAAGCTATGTTACTTTTTACAATTATGGATATTTGGAACAGTCAGAGAACAGAATCTCGGAACATATTAGGGCCACAGAGCCTTCACTTTCGTTTTTGAAACACACTACAATATTTTCTTTTAAAAACTCAGAGTGACCGGATTTGGAAACATAAATCTATTATACATAGAACTGCTTGAGAATCCTTGAATTCAAAGCTTCCAAGCATAAGTGGCGTAGAAATTTTTGAAACAATTTCTTTTGTTCTTATTTTTCATAATTTTATGTTCTTATAATTATTTTAATCATATTATATGAAATATGTATTATATATTTTTCTCAGAAAACATGTGGAAAAAAGGGCATTTTGGTCTTGTAGTGAACACTCGCTCATAACAAAAATTCAACAATACATGCTGCAATTCATGAGAAAACAAAATCGAAGTTAAATCTAAGCTTTCTTAGCGGTTACCTCCTTCATTTCTGACATTCAGACGAATGACCAAACCTGCTGTTTCAAAGATATGTCTTATTTCTTAATTCCTGTCATAAACTATATAAAACGCACCTTCTTTGACTTAGAATTAAATATTGTGTCAAAAATAAAAGCGGAACCATAAAGTATTCCAAAGCTTAATTATGTGGTTTTAAGGGCCGATGTTCCGAGTACTGGAGCACTATCAAGAACTGATACATTTACTGTTGTACGATAAACAAATTATATTATTTTCCTATCCAATAGTATATGTTTTATAAAAGCATCGAGAAAATTACAAGTGGGAATTACGTACCATTTTCTCGAAATCAGGGACTCCTATTTCCTAAATCAGGTCGGATATTTCCGTCAAAATTTCGCGAACGAATGTTTTTCACGATTACAATATTTTCTATTCACTACAAAAGTGAGTAAAAACAGAAGCTTAATACCCGGGAATGTCATAAATACGTCATGATTGGGTTCATTTTTATTGGAATTATGCGTGGAATTAAAAAAATTATAAGATAATAAGAATACAATTAAAACTACAATTAATACCGTTTTAAATATCTCTCCAGTAAGTAACTCGCGAAATCCATTCGGCAGGTCGGTCGGTTAGTATGAAAGTGGGCGGCGGGGTGAGAAGCCATTAGGGCAGGTATAAAGTGTCGAGTTTATTGTTACACAATTTTTTTTATCTCCAACCCGACTTTATGACCATAAGGAAGTGTCGAGTTTAAGAACTCCGCACACGTTGGCGGCGACGGTAGCCTGTAAACTTTTTCCTTGTCCAACCCTGAGGACTACCACCCACAACACCACAGTTTGACCCTCCGCCGCGCAGGTGGAAAAGTTGAATCATGCGTAAGTTGAATCGTGCGTGAGTTGAAATGTGCGGAACCCACACAAACTGCCTACAACTAAAAATGCAGTTTTTTTTACATTGTGCTCTTTTAAGTTTTGTATAAATATTGTATCACTGTTAATACTGTGGTATTTTTCGTTAACTGAATAAATAATACATAAAGCTACATATTTCATTGTTAATTTGTACTTGATTCTTTAATGTAATTACGTGGTGTTTGGTAACATTGTTCTTTATTTTTTAAGTAGATTTCAAAATACTGGTACATAAGCGATATCTTGAAAAATAAATAAAATCATTTTTCTATTAGAGAGAAAATATCTCCCTCCCAGCATCTGGCTCAACTGGGTGCAGTTCGTGTTTCGTAAAATATTGGATTCTGAATCGCCATATATTTTACGGTTAATTTTATCATTGATATCATAATGTAACTATGTCGTGGTATCATTTTTTAGGTAGATTTTAAAAATACCGGAATATATGCGATATCTTTAAAAGTAAAGAAAATCATTATTCCTATTAGGAATGAAATTTGAGTCTATCATCTGACCGGTGCTGGCTGCCTTTCATCCGAGAGGGGTGGGGTCCCACAGGTAGCGAGGGACATCCGGTCCAGCAACGCACCGTGAAGGAAAATCTGTATTTCGTTCGCAGATGCCGTGACTGAATTGCAACACTGTCGTGGCTGCAGTGCTGGAGGAAAACGAGGCGTGATCGTTCCTCATAAGAATCTATATTTTTTCGAGCACCCAAGTGGCGAAGTCACGAAACCTCTGCGCCAATATGCGGCGGGCCTAAGAGACTGTGCTTTACAGAGTCATCAAGTCATGTTGCCACGAAACGTGTGTCAAAAGTGTGGTGGGCCTTATGGATTTCCTATTCTTTGGCTCTGAGAAGACGACGTCATCTTGTGAACAAACAAGTGGTTATCCCAAAATAGATTTTCATCACTTTTGTTTTGAACGCTTTATATACAAGTCCTTTATATCTTTTATGTTCGTGTGCTTCACGCAGGGTAGAACACCATCATTTCTTGACCTGGGTTCGTGGAGATGTGGCCAGCACCAAACTCATGTCGTTTTTACTTCCGGGATAGACCCGGAACTCATTTTCTAGCAGGTTGAGAAGATTTCTGAGTCTACAGCGAAGTTGAGGCATTGGTAAATAATACTACGATTACTCATGGATCGACCCCCGACTGCATAGCTAACAGCTCAGCGCTCTATTCTTCCAATCACGCATACCTTTAAGAGTAGTATATTAAGTTTTCTGGTGTTAAAATTATATTTTGAAACTCAATTCGTTACTTTCCCGCGTGTTTCAGATCGAACCCCACTATTACAAAAGAAATTCTATATGATAAAGAGAGAAGCAACCTTCTTCAAAACAATTTTAATGCATCACTACCAACTAAGATCTTGATTCATGGCTACAACTCGGACAAGACAATATTCAACCCCACCAAACGAGGTAAAGTATTCTTACTCACTGTACAGGAGGATTCTCTCCATGNAATTGTAAACACGAAATATTGCATTCAATATATACATATATATATATGTGTGTGTGTGTGTGTGTGAAAATAACAATAATTGAAACATAAAAGTATGCAATAATTGAAATGTAAAAAACAGTACTGAAAGAAGTGTAAAAATTATTGAAATTATGAAATGAAATAAAGAAACATGAAGAATGAATGGAAGAAAATAAATACAGAGTGAGAAAACTGACAAAATAACGTACCTGAGTAAGCAGGAAACATTTTGGCAAGTGTGCAGAGGACGCCGAACGGAGATCATTATATGGTAAGTGAAAGATGGTTGGTGAATGGGTGAAGGGGTGAAGGGGGGGTTCAGGGGTTTCCTCTGAGCTGGTGGCAGAAGACGGAAAGAATTCCTGAAACGGGCTCAAGGTTTGGAGGGGCTCTGGCTTGGAGTGGATGCAGTACACTGGAGAGTTGGTGGGTGAGAAGAAAGGAATTTGAAGGCTAGTTTCGTAAGAGGGGAATGAAGGTCAGGGATTTAATAATATAAACTGGTAATTGAGATTGGGTCGAAGAAGATAAAAACACTATATCATACTGCCGACGTTTCGAAAATTTATATTTTCTTCATCAGGGCTGTATAAATCCACAATACAACAACTCACTCAACAATTACCTCATCCTGGCCCGGGTTTTACTTCGGTTTTCCTCCGGGTAATGGCGGATTTTCCTTGGGTGGGAATGTCATTAATATTTTTGTTTTATTAATCTCGAACTTTGACTGCACTAATATCTACAATTTATTTTGAATAATTAATGGATAACAGTACGTATTTATTAAATAATTTCTTTTCTAAATATTAAATCCGCCACTGCCCATGGGCCCTTGATCGGAATTGATGGGATGGTCCCTTGGTTGTTTCCGGAGATTAACTTAGTTTATTGCCCCCCACGTGGTCTATGCAGTTTTGACAATTAAAGTTTATACATGTCACATACCTTAAAACACACCACTACCCATCTACATACATACTGTCGCGCACTCATCGCCAAAACAACTGAGCACCCCTCATGCTTACAAACAACTAAACTCAATTATGGGTGATTGAACTTCGAAAGTATGGATTACGCAACGAAAACACAACAATATTTCTAACCGTGAAAATCGTTCTTGGATATTTCAACAGGATGTTCACAAACCAAACAGGAAGGAAATAAACAATCGGTCCTCATCACACGCATTTCTACGGCAAAAATTTCAACTAAAATAAATTTTCTTTTCCAATCATTGAATTGAAACTGCTGTCTACGATAGATTGTATTGATTTATATGTTTGTAAACACCAGATGTTCGTTGTTACTGAAGATATTGCGATCTTGTATTATCACCATCCTCAACACTGGACCATTGAAGCTGAATGTTAAATGCATAAATAAAGGTTAATAAGTACAATGGTTTCGAGAAGTTGTATTCAATGTGTGCAGTGTTCAGAAGTACTCCCAAACCGAAGATGCGTTTTTGTTTAGTTTTAATTAGACAAAAGCAAATATGGGAGCATGTTGGGTTTTGAGGGGGTGGGTACGTGTGAGCAATCGTCTCCTCCGTAATATTCTCCTAATTCATATTGAATTTGATGTCAAGAAATCTTGAAACTATCGAAAATGTTAAAATGTATGTTGTTCTCAATAAATTTCCTCCGTGCAGAGTACCTGGAGCGTGGTGATTACAACGTGGTGTTAGTGGACTGGTCTCCGCTAGTGCGCAATCCGTGCTACATTACCGCCGTGCACAACACGCGCTTTGTGGGCAAATGCGTGGCTGAGGTGGTGCAGCGCATGCGGCAAGTAGGCGCCACCGACGTGCATCTGGTGGGCTTCAGTTTGGGTGCCCATGTACCTGCTTTCGCTGCTGACGCACTGCGTCCGTGGATCCTGCCACGAGTCACAGGTATGCAGAGAAAGAGTTCTGCCATTGCTTCTAGCGACCTCGCATTACATTTCCTCCCTATACACCCTCTCTCATCAAATATGGTAGCTCCCTTTTACTCGCTGTTTCGCAGTAATTGTTAAATGAATTCAAACAGAAGGGTATTAAAATTATAAACAATTTAACAACAAAAGGAGTTAAATAACTTGTATTGTAAAATGTTTAATGTTTAATGTGGTTCATTTTCACTTGTTTGTTCACATGTAGTCTGTTTTTAATTGTTGATGACTTATAATGACCGATTTTTGGTACCGGATGTCATTTTTAGCAGTAACGTTCATGACGTAAATAAGACATTTAAAATATTTTAATGAAAAAAATGTAAGATAATCATTTGTCAACTCAAACACTTCATTCTGAGAATAAAATACCAACAAACTGGCATAATCGAAGCCATGCAGTAGTGGAGTATGAGAAATTGTTTGTTATTTTAGTTGTGTTTTTCGTAATATTTGAGGTGCTACAACCTTTTTCTAGCTCAACAGACAAGATAGGGTTCTGGTTTTCTCAAACCTCATATAAAATGCTGCGAGATGTGCTATTTTCAAAATTTTATCATGTGTCCCGTCGGAGATATTTGAGCTTAAACATGAAAAAAATTGAAAAAATTCATTTATCAGAAATTCATAACAGATAGAAGTAAGTACATTTATATTTATTTGAGTAATGGTACTAATATTCATCAACGCCCAAACAATATAAAGCTATATACCGCTAATTTTTTCAGAAAAAAATCGTAAAAAGTGAAGTTTTCTCGATTGTGATATTCAAATTGAGATGAACTTTCCTCACCCAGATGAACAAGTTTAGATAAATAGAAATGAAATAAATGCATTGAACAAAGTTTATACAATAAAATGTGAACTTTGCAACAGTTTTTGTTTGAGCTTTATATAATAAATAGTTAATGAGATATGGGTGGTAATGTAAATGCTACCAAACGCGAAAATACACGCATATGGAGGACAAAAATGGTCGCCACACGTAAACGGTTTGAGATCAATTTAAAAAAATCAATTTTGTACTCCCGGATGATAAGGAAAAAAAACAGAAAAGTATGATTTAAAATATGATCGAGAGACCACTTCTGTATCGTTGCTTATGGATTGACCTAAATATAAATGTCACGTAACATTTCATGCTATTGTTTCCGAACAACAATCGTAAACAAGGCACTCACACGCCCATTGATAGAGATCTACCACAAAAACAGTCGACATAATAGTCGTTTTGAGTCCTAAATAAGTGACAAGGACGACAATGTATAAAATTGTGATAATTTTCTATGGTGACGAGCATGTCAAATTATAATAATTTCTGTTCACTATGTTAATCGAGGAAAGAAAAAAAACATTCTGACAAATTGAAATCTGCAATCTCCACACTGAAAAATAGTGAAGTGGGCTTGTATAATAATAATAAGTTAATAAAAAACATTCTCTTCATCATCATTGTGTTGTTTTCATCATATTTAATATGCTAATCATGGACGTCAAACACTTATATTAACACACAATATAAAAGGATGTACGAACTGAGTCCTTTGTAGGTTCGGCATTATGTGCATTTTCATTCATATTCAATCACGATGAAACGTAACTAGAGCACACTTTTGTATTTCTTATTTTCATTTATCATTTCCTCTCTAATTCACGAAGTGTTTCAACTGGGATTATCAGAAATTGAAGATTCGTTATAGAGAGGTTCAACGCATCATAATTCCGCTGAATAGATACTATTTTACGTCAAAGCCTGTAGAACCGCAAAATCGGAGGGTTCTCACAGAATAGGATGTGAAATCGCTGTTATATTTTTATCTCGTATGCGACTGAAACCATGATTATCTTGTCACCACTCAATAATAAAGGTTTTGAAATTCGATGTTTACGCTCTCGCTCTATTAATCCAAATAGCTCTAGCACGTGAATAAAGGAAAAAGATATAAAAAGGAATTTATCGATAGACGAACGATCACGAGGTTACGTGAAAAAAAAAAGTATCCACAATTAAATTAATTAAGTCGATGACAAATGAAGTTCGCGCTTCTTTTGTACTTGTCCCATTATGGATTACATCGTCTAAAACCGCTTTGTTCAACATTTGTGAGACAGTTCTGACAGGCTGGCACGAATTAAGAA
Organism: Laupala kohalensis; assembly: GCA_002313205.1. Lineage (NCBI taxonomy): Eukaryota > Metazoa > Arthropoda > Insecta > Orthoptera > Trigonidiidae > Laupala > Laupala kohalensis. The sequence goes on along the minus strand of NNCF01129133.1, from coordinate 1,736 downwards.
ACTTTTACCTGCCAGTGGCTGTCGAAGGGCACGAACTGAGAAACTAATGAAATTTTACCCTTCGAGCAGGGTACGATTTGAGAAACTCCTTTAACTGGCCTTTTGCGACAATAGGAACCTTTCTTTCATGCACAGGTAGTAATTTTACCCAGTCCTTACTTCAATTCGCGAACATGAAGTTATCACTCTTTCAAGACTCATTATTTTGATGTATAAAAAGGTGTTTAATTATAATTTTAACGTTATTTCATTGAAAAAAAAATGCAAAAATTGTTAGTAATAATATGAGTAATAAATGAACGTAATATACGTACTAAATGAATATTGGAAAAGAAAAAAAAATACTACAAGAAAATAAAACTTACACAGCAAAATACAAAAATCTAATAACTGTTTCCAGACTTATTGAACTAACATGCTTCTTCACGGTAAATGTACAATTCACATTCAATGAAGTTTAATATGTTGATTACATTTTTTGCAGCCGCTTTATTTTGTTTATGAATCATGCTTCTGCAAAATGTCCTTATCTGTTTGATTGCTTTCCGCATTTGAGGTGTCATTAATTGGAATGTATGTACCTGTCTGAGCTCATCTTTTACACACATGTAAAAGAGATAATCTTTTACATACATAAAAATATGGGCTTACTTAAAATCGACAGATCCTCAGCTAGAAGGATAACTTCTACCTGATCATTAAACTCGACAGTTCCGTAAGGATTAGGTCTACGGCGGTCTACCTGTGCCCGTCCCCTGTCAATGGGGCCGGTGGGCAGCTCTTTCAGTAAATAAGTTGGCTTTACCACAAAAAATATTAGTTTTTCTCCATTAAAATTGTGATGTTATTATTGAATGATTGAAATCTACGCTTAAAATGACAAAAAATGATATCAAATACGACCTTACTGGCATCAAATGTTCATTTGACTATTAGTCCAGTAATTAGGTGACTTTTTTTGTGGGGCTTTACGGCTCGACGACATCAAAGGTCATTGCAGTCCTAAAAAATTGTACAGGTAGGGAAAATGCAATTACGCACTAGGGAGAACCAACATGACTCTCCCCGCATGTGCGACTCGCCGAATGACTCAACCATACTCACTAACACCCTCCTGAACTACAACATACCAAAACATATCTCAAAACATACATCAAAACATTGAGGACACAAAATGAGGGAGGGACAAAAAATGAGGAAAATGAAAGATACCCTAGCCCTAATAGCGTCGGGATCGAAGAGAACAAGAGGTGACCATGGAATGTCAGGAAAGAGAAAGGAAGGAACTTTGCACAAGTAACTGGAAGTAATGCCAGACTCAGCTCGGGGTCCCGTGTTTGCCAAACACGTACTTACTAGATGTAAGTGCCCTGGGGGAAATAAAGTGACGAAAAGAAGCATGTCAAGATAAAAACAAGTATTTTCCCATTCAATATTATTTTAGTTTTCCATTAGTGTTTAGTATTCCATACCTACGAAAACATAGCAAATGAAAATAGGAACGCAATGACATTAAGTTTTTCATTCCTCACGGGGTCTTTACAGAAGTTATTTACCAAAAACTGTGGAAAATACTGTTTTGATTTTGACGAATATATCAGTTTTGGGAGCTTCTGATTCCGAGAACAATGTGCCTAGAATTCTAATTCTAATTTTCTTGATGCTTTCACCAAACATGTGATTGAAAGGAAAACAATTATTTTATTTATCGTAATAGAGTAAATGCGTTAGTTATG
>NNCF01129131.1:513095-537495 GCA_002313205.1 Laupala kohalensis | reverse complement strand
CAGGAGTCCGCATTGCAACTGGTGCTTTCCTCACTAGTCGACTAGAATGCTTACTAATAAACGCTGGCGAAACATCTCTTAACAAGATATATTTTACTTGGATCTTGTGGAATGAAACTGATGGGGGTTTCAAATCACCCCACTTGGCAACACCTACATTCTCCAAAATTTATTTCATCTTACGCTGCAAGACCTTCGTTACCCCACCCAGCGGGTGTCCATTTTAAACAACTGCTATACGAAAACGTCATCATACTACCTCCTCCAGTGAAATACCCACACTTTCTTACACCACCTTGGTCCTTCATGCAACCAACCATCAACTTTCGACTATCTAAACTTTCAAACCAAGTCACTCCTGCTGCTGTGCACAAACAGCACTTCAGAGAAAACCTTTATTTGGATCACGTGTTCATATATACTGATGGCTCAGCAATTAATAATTCCGTTGGTGTTGCTTTCCACTGCCATAGTGCCACCCGTTCTTTTCACCTCCATTCCTTTTGCAGTGTGTACACTGCTGAAAAATTTGCAATCCTTGAGGGTGCTGAAGTTCAATCAGCTATCTTCAATACTGCGTGTGGTTCTCTGCAGTGACTCTGTGTGTGCTCTGTGGTCAGAGTCTTCACTGTACACTTCTAACTCCCTTACGTTGACAATTCAGAATCTAATAAGCCATCTAGTATTTCAAAATTTTGAAATAGCCCTTTGTTGGGTTCCTGGGTATTATGGGTAATGAAGCAACTGATGAGGCTGCGAAGCGGGAAACACAAAGGTCAGTCCTTGACTTTTCATCTGTTCCTACGTCAGATTCAAAGGCTGTCATAAGATCGTCTCTTCTTGGGACATGGCAAGCCAAATGGCAAACTCGCACCTTCAAGCTGAGGAAGGTAAAAGACTTTTAAGACCTGGGTGTCATCATCCCATGTGAAAAGACGTGAAGAAGTAATCCTTACATGCCTTCATATTGGCCACTGCTATCTTACCCATGGTCATCTCTTACGCAGTGAACCTCCTCCAATCTGTGATACTTGCAACTCAACACTTACCATGGAACACTTTCTTCTGGAGTGTCTCAAATATAGTACCAGCTGACAGTGACACAATCTACCCAACAGTTTGAATGCTATGCTGGGACAAAATGAACCAATTTTGATAAGTCTTTTTAGATTCCACAAGTTCTCGGGAGGGTTTGGATTTAAATGTTTTTTCCCTTTACTTTGAATTAACATTTTTCTCTCTCCAAATTTAAATTTTTTTCTCTTGTTTTCGGTTTAAATAAAAAAAATTTAAAAAAAGTATATTTGGATATATTGTAATTCAAGAGGGTTTTTTAGTGGGTATGGTCGAGTCATTCGGCTCTTCTTAGTGCGTATCTGCTTTTTCCCTACCTGTACAAAAATTCTCTCCCTAAATGTACTTTTTTCCTTGTTTTTGGTTTTTATAATGTTTTTAGAATTCTTCTGTCTCTTTTTCCTCATTTTCTAAAAATGTTTGAACATATGGTAATTCAGGAGGGTTTTTAGTGGGTATGTTTGAGTCATTCAGCGAATCCCACAAGCGGGGAGAGTCATGCTGGCTCTCCTTAGTGCGTAACTGCATTTTCCCTACCTGTACATTTTAGGGCTCTAATGACCTCGATGTAGGCAAGCCATAAAGCCCTCCCCCCACCCCCACCCCCCAAAAAAACCAACCAACAAACAAAAAAACACTTCAGTTCTTTGTTTCTGATTTTTCTGTGAAAAATAAAATAACAATTTTTGAAAAGAACTGAGTTTCTGATTTTGATTTTCTTTCCTATACAGGGAAGGATCTATTGATTTCTGTTGAATAGCAACAGTTTCTTACTGTGAAACATTGTCTTTATTACATGTTTCTTCCGTGCACCCTACACAAGGAGAAGATATGTGATAACTTTCGGTCAGGTGAAAATGGCGATGAGCTGGGAATCAAACCCGGGATCCTGCTTTGATCGCAGGGGTGTTAACCATTACACCATCCATTCGCCTTCCACATTTACACCCAGACCTAAACCCCGGAAGACCTGAGACACATCCCCATACAGGAGATNGAATGATGACCTCCCCCCCGTAGTTAAAGTGTTAGCATTCTTGCTCATCACAAAGTCATCTCGGTTCAATTCCCAGTGGGGCCTGAAAAAATTAGTAACTTTTCACATTATCCCAGTTCATATTGCTGTGACTACTAAAAAGCTAACCCTCCTCCTCCGATCCATGTATGAGTGCTACTCCTAGTATCACTAACTCTTACTCTTACTAATTCTACTAACACTTCCTCGTGGGCAAAATTATTGGTAAACCCAGCTAACCGGCCCACCTTCCAACAATGACCCCTTCAACCCACCTCCTACTTCCTCTTGCCCCATGTAGATAAGCTTCAATAGTACACTACATTTCCCATGTAATACAATTTAAAAAAATGATGGTAGAGCTAAATGCTACTTAAATCAGTCTTTAATCAGTCTAATACAAGGGTTTAATATATTTTCCTGATAAGTGTGCTTGTTTGTTAATTTTTTTAATGACAATGCTTTACTATTGAAGAACGATAAAAGAATTTCTGGTTATTTCCTTTTATGAAATTATTTTTATAAGATTTCACCTGCTAGAATATGTGTTTCTCAATTGTTTAAGAAATTTTTCCGTGTGTGTTCATGTTGTGCGGTAATAGTCGGGGAAAATCAATCCATTGGACAGGGAAAGTTAGGGAAAAGTCAAGGAATTTTGGAGTCAAGAATGACTAGCCACCCTGTATGATTTTTATTTTTATCTTTTTACTTTAAGAATTTTTGATTGTCATTTTTCATAATGCAATTACAAATTAAGTATTATAGTTTTTACTTGATAGAAAATTAGTTTGTGAGATCAGGAGTGAAGAAGTCTGGATGATCTTTGAGTATTTTACTTTCAGGTAAAAAAGAAATTGATGATGGCAATATCAAAGATTATGAATATCGATTGAGGTGCTGGGAAGCATCAAAACCAGAGGACTCATTTGGAGATCACTGCCTAAGTGGAGGATATTGTCTTCCAAAACCTTACTGGAGCAAATTGTACAAGTAAGTTTGTCCAGAAGTAAGGAAACGTAAAAAATTAAAAAGTTGGAAGAAATATATTGTGTGAATTTTTTTGTATCATTTGAAACAGAACTCATAAGATTTGTTTGACATTTCATTTGTTTCTGCGATGTATTGTGATTTAATTCGAGGTAAAGGTGTGAGGAAGTCCTCTATTATCTTATTAGATAATTATATTGAAAAATTCTATTGTCTCTTTGATTTGATGAGTGATTACGATCATGAGGGATTCTGAGTTAAAATTGATCGTGTGAACATTCTGGCCTCTGAAAAAAGATTAAGAGCTTAATTATTGTGTATTCTTTTACTTCTAACTAATAAAGAGATGGAGGTGACATATCTAAACATGCCTTAACTTTTTTATATAGTTTCTTGAAAGAGACCTTCTATGTATCTTGTATTCAGGGCCTGATAACCGATTTCGTTGGATGAGCTCTTGTGTTAGTTCATTAAAGTAAACAGAGAAGATAAAATGACAGAAAGATTTAAATATACTTCCTCCATTGATATCCTACAAAATTTGCCACATTTTTTCATAGAACTTTGAAGAATTCTTTTTCTTTTGCCCTGAAAAAGGAAAGGATACTAGTTACCCGACAACATTAATGTCATTTTTATTTCTTGTTCTTTATTTGAAGCCAGTAAGTATTCAGAACTTCAGAATGAACATTTTTGTAATCAGGTTCCAGAAGGTTGGGGTTCAGTGGTTGTGGGAGCTACATCAACAAGGTTGTGGTGGAGTTCTTGGAGATGAAATGGGCCTTGGAAAAACTATTCAGATTGTCTCATTTTTGGCTGGCCTTTCGTACAGTCGCCTTGCTTCAAGACATCGTAGGTTGGTACTTGTAATTAATTTTGAAGTGAAACTTCTTTAGCATAGTTTAGTGACTAGCAAAAACTATCCCTAACTGATGTTGACAAAAGTGAAACTATTATATACTGCAGTGGTCAAATATGTTGCAATGAACATGTGGTACTTCAAGACAAATATTAATCTATTATTATATATTACTGTGATGCTCATATAATAATTATTATACACTAAGTATTAATAGAAGCATTAGAATATGTTTTTCTATTTCTGTGAAGTTTACTCTTTAAGAAACAGCAAAGTAGTCTCACTTCTAGATCAACTGCATGAACGTACACACATCTCTTTACTTTACATTTGTTGTTTAAATATATTACCTTATGAAATATCTTTNAAGCATTAGAATATGTTTTTCTATTTCTGTGAAGTTTACTCTTTAAGAAACAGCAAAGTAGTCTCACTTCTAGATCAACTGCATGAACATACACACATCTCTTTACTTTACATTTGTTGTTTAAATATATTACCTTATGAAATATCTTCGGACAGCTTTCGTGGTCTTGGTCCTACTGTGATAGTGTGCCCTACGACTGTTCTTCATCAATGGGTTAAAGAATTCCATACGTGGTGGCCTCAGTTTCGTGTTGCTCTCCTTCATGAATCTGGTTGTTTTTCTGGTGGGTGTAATTCACATAAATTATGCAAGTCTGTGTGTTGAATACCAAAGTCGTTACAATATTTTTGTTAGATTGAGCCATAAAGTTATTTCAACTTTTCTTTTTGCAGGCAAAAGAGAAGCTCTAATTAATCAAATTGCTTCTAAAGGAGGTATTTTAATTACATCGTATACTGGTGTTGTTCAACATCGTGATAAGCTCACTTCCAGAGATTGGCATTATGTTATTTTGGATGAGGGGCATAAGATACGTAACCCAGATGCTCAGGTATTATGAATTATTATGTATTAGTTCATTGAAGAGACAAATGTTTACTTTCTGTTGTTTAAGATATGTCAAAAAGAAACAGTTTCTGGATGAATAGACCTTGATGAATTGGTAATGATAAATGTTATAATGAAGTCGTCATAACACAGGTTACATTTTGAGTATATTTACTGCAATAATCTAAACAAATGAAGAACTGATCTTACTATTAACACAAATGATCTTATGTTGAAACTGTTTTTTATCCGCAAAAACCTCTGAATTTTATCAAAATTGGTAGAGCTGATCTTAAGAATTGTAGAAACATTTATGTTCAATTATTTCTTGTTTAAAAGCATAGGATTTGTTTTAAATTTGGGGATAAAAAAGTGCAATTCATTTTAATTTTTAACTAATTGGTCTGTGTAAAATTGTAATGCATATAAAATAATTATTCTGGAAAAATTGAAGTTTTCTTTTGTATTAATTATTATTGAATTGCCTCTTTTGTAGGTGACTATAGCTGTGAAACAGTTTCGGACTCCACATAGACTAATTCTTTCTGGATCTCCTATGCAAAATAATTTGAAAGAACTTTGGTCTCTCTTTGACTTTGTCTTTCCTGGGAAGCTGGGCACATTGCCTGTCTTCATTGCTCAGTTTGCTGTGCCTATTACTCAGGGTGGTTATGCTAATGCTTCTGAAGTGCAGGTACTTTTGTGTTTTCATGAAAAAATTCTTTTTAATTAAACGTCTATTCGTCTTTTTTAATTTTTATAATGATGCATATGTTATCTGATGTCGTTTTTTAGGTTGCTACTGCCTTTCAATGTGCCACTGTGTTAAAAGACACTATTTCTCCGTATCTATTACGGCGTATGAAAAGTGATGTAAAATCACACATTCAACTCCCAGCAAAAAGTGAACAAGTTTTATTTTGCAAACTTAGTGATGAACAACGAGATCTCTATAGAGCATACTTGGACACCCCAGAAGTTGCTCGAATATTGATGGGTCAAGCTCAAGTTTTTTTGGGACTTATCAATTTGCGAAAAATTTGCAATCATCCTGATCTATACTCTGGAGGGCCTAAGTTATTTCGTGGAGTAAGTGCTCTATAAATTTATATTTTATTTATATTAGTGTTGTCATAAACAATAAAAGATTTTGTTGATCTGTCCTGATTTATTGATGTAAATTATCTTGTCAACCACAATGTGGCCTGTGCTGGGTTCTGTTGTAAACTGTGGCTGGTAAAGCCATTCAGCCAGTTTTTGTGTCAATAATTGATGACAGTTCAATTAAATCTTTTATTGTTAAAGATGAACTATGCCAATATCTGATCTATTCCTACAAAACGTAGTGCTATCTCAAGTTCACCTGTCAAAGAAATAAATAGATCCAGCAGCTCTGTATGAAAATTTTTTAAGACATCAATAGCATATTCCTTAAATGTACTTTTGCTGCAGGAAACTTCTCAAACCATTCCTGAAGAAGAGAAGTATGGTTATTGGAAGAAATCTGGAAAAATGATTGTGGTTGAATCATTACTGAAAATTTGGAAAAAGCAAGGGCACAAAGTACTTCTCTTTACACAAAGTCGACAGGTGAGAGGAATTAGTATTACCCCAATAAGTGTTGCTTTAGAAAAAAACATGAATTTAAATTGTGTGTTCAGAATTTTTGTGTACTGTGAAGATATAAAATAGTGTGAGGCTGGAAAGATATTTGTTCATAATTGTAGTCCTTTCTATTTCTTGTTCCTTTGTTTCTAGATGTTGTGTGTTCTAGAATCATTTGTTCAGAAAGAAGGTTATACATATTTAAAGTTAGATGGGGGTACATCTATTGCTGCCCGACAACCATTGATTAACAAGTTCAACCAGGTAAAATATAATGAATGTTGTAAATTTTAAATACCCGATATCAATACTAATGTAAACTGTCATAAATCGGTTATTCAGTATTCCCTCCCGAAACTTTAGTGTGTACTATCCTAAAAGCTGATCCACTGTTGAAAAAATATAAATTTAGTTGAATTTAAGTATGATACATGTTTTTACTTAAAATGGCCTCCAGCTGATTGTTTCTCTAGTATATGAATACATTAACTATGAGAAGTCAGAATATATGGTATTTCCCTTGAAATCTACTTCATTACTTTTTTAATTAAAAAAAACACAGAAAAAGAGAATTTGGATAACTAGAGTAAATTATAATTAATTCAATTTAGATTATTTCTTGCAAATGAATTCTTAAGGACTTACACTAAAATTTTATTTTTGATTTTGAATTTGTTCCACTTAAGAAGTTTAATTAACTGTCCTATTGAATTGTAAAAGAAAATATTAGTGGCTATTTAGGCTTCACTTATCTTCTATGTTTAGGATCCATCATATTTTGTATTTTTGTTAACAACACGAGTGGGAGGATTGGGAGTGAATTTGACTGGTGCCAATCGTGTTGTTATTTATGACCCTGATTGGAATCCTGCCACTGACACTCAAGCTCGTGAGAGAGCTTGGCGTATTGGACAGCAAAATCAGGTCACTGTGTATCGGCTCATTACAGCGGGAACAATAGAAGAAAAAGTATGTGGAATATTTTTAAAATATTTTGTCAAGTATTTTCTTGCTTACTCTTTCATCCCAACAAAATTCTTAACTCCTTTTATTGTATATGAAATATTACATCTCTTAATTATTTATTTTGTAACTATTAAGTTTGTAATTATGAATATTCATTTATATTTTACAGGTATATCATCGTCAAATTTTCAAACAGTTTTTGTGTAATAAAGTGCTATCAGATCCAAAGCAAAGGAGGTTCTTCAAATCTAATGATTTGTTTGAACTGTTTACTCTAAAAGAAGGTGACAAAGAAGGCAGTACTGAAACATCAGCAATTTTTGCGGGCACAGGATCTGAGGTATGGATTTAGATTTCTATATTGAGATAATCAATCAAACTCACATTTCTCCTTTTAATTTATAGTGTACATTAAATATCATTTTAATTAGTCCTCATTAGAATCTTTTATTACACCTTTTTTTAACATGATGTTTCAGTTTTTATGGAGATATGAAGAAAAATTTTAAGACAATACAATTTTTTAAATTTTTGGATCCAAAATAAAATAGAAATGTAAGATGAGGCCTTAGTCTTATAGCTTCTGTATGTTTTTAGTGTGTAGAGTTTTGTGTACTTTGTGCAGATGTTCAATTTTTTTATGTATGGTATATTTAAGCTTTTTAATTGTGTACAATTTTTTAAAATTGTTGTGTTTCTAAAGAAAGGAAGCAAGTTTTTGTTAATTTCTTAAAATGAACCTTTTTGTGAAAAATTAACATTTTGTGGATTTGAAGAAAATTCATTACTCTATTGTTTTCAACAAATCCAAAATTATCCTTCCTTGATGACAGGACTTCCATCTATCAGTGTCAATATGTATTTTATACATTGAATATTGAGTACAGCATTCTTTGGAATTTATTTTTAAAGAAAGTTTTAAATATTCTGATATTATTATTAATGGTTTTGATCTTTTTATCTTGTTTACTGTGTAAGACAGATTTTTTCTTTAATTTTGTAGGTCAAGTTGAAGAAGTTAAAAGCTAGGATAAAAAAACAGAAGGAAATTAATGAGAAAATGAAAACAAAAGTCGACAAAATTCATAAACCCTCTGATGACTCCATTAAATTTTCTAAATCTAAATTGGAGCATATGAAGAAACTTGCTCAAAAACTCAGCAAGGTATTAGGAATGAAGAGAGTTGAAAGGGGAAAAAGGAGTGCATCTGATTGTGGGGAGACTAATGATTCTGTTAGAGCAGTACATTCCTCTCATGAAAAAGTTCAAGCACCTGAAGAAAAAAGTGTACCAAAGGTTGTGAGTGAGATAGTCAATGAGATAGTGAACAAAGTTGTTTCTAGTGTTGAGGATGGGCTTGTTGAGAATCAAAAGGAAGAGGTTGTTGGTGTAAGTCAGTCTTATACTATAAACGCGGGTTATTCATCAACAAGTTATTCAGGTGAAAATAACATGAGTAGTTCTAGTAAAGTCAGTTTGGTAGACAGCAATTGTGAAAAGCAGGATCTAATAGCTGATCAATTAGGAAAAGTGCGTAGGAAGAGACATAAACACAAGAAATCAATACGATCTAAGGATGTGTTGTTTGAAGGAAGTGAAGTCCCTCACCTTGTGAATATAGAAGAAGCAAAGCGGTCTAACTTAGAAATAAACCATGCCGAACAAGACGACTATGTTTTGCAGAAACTTTTTAAAAAATCAGGTAAGATCTTTTTGAATCTTAGGAGGTCATTGTGGTGACAAACTATTTTTTCTGCACATTGCATGGTTTGTAAATTCAAACAAAATATAGTGAAACCTTGAAAGATTATTCACAGTATAGACATTCATCTCTTGTTATCTTCAGGAAGGGAAATTCTATTTAAATACCTAGTTAGTTTGTGGTATGTAGTTTTCTTTACTTCCAGGTTTGCAGACTGTGTTGAAACATGATAAAATAATGGAAGGAGGTCCTGCAGACCATGCTCTTGTAGAAGGGGAAGCTCGAAGAGTTGCCAAAGAAGCTTTAGGAGAACTACGTAGGTCACGCCAACAATGCTTTGCTGCTGAAACGGGGCGTCCTACGTGGACTGGACAGAGTGGAATTCTGAGAGCACCTGGAAGGTATGCTTAGGAGAACTGACTTTACCTCTGGTAATATTGACTGGCTAACAGTTGTGGAACAACAAATACAACCATACTTGGTCTATCGAGAAGTCGACTGGCCGGAGCGAGATGCTGACCATATCTGCTCCCGTGCTAAAGTGTAGTAATTGCAAAGCTCTTCTCTAACAATTTTTTCCTAAAATCGCTTTTGAAGCGCTTGGTTTTGTTAAAAGAAATTAAAAATAATGAATTTCATCTACAATATTCTCTCATAATCTTTAATTATTATTCTGATGAAATCTGTTTATTTGAATGTTATTTACAGAAACAAGTTATCACAGAAGAAGTTCAAACCGGGTTCTGGGGCATCAAGAACTGATAACACTAAAGATGTGCACCAACCTATGTCTTCTAGTGATCTTCTGGATCGCATGCGCCAGAGACGAGCTCTTGTTGCTGCTTCAACCAGTGCTGCTTCACAGAATGCTGAGGAAACACCTGATTTGACAGAAAATCCGGAGCCTCCTACCCCATGCACAATCTTACAAAATCAAATTAATCCTGATGATAATGTAGAACTTTTGAGGGATATCCGCAACTTTGTGGCATTTGGAGCTATAACTGATGGTCGAGCTAGTACAAATGAAATTGTTGATAGGTTTAGAGATCGTCTTCCCCAGTCTTCTACTCCTGTGTTTAAATTCCTTTTGCAAGAAGTTTGTGACTTCTTTAGATTACCGAGTGGAGATGGTATGTGGAAGTTGAAACCAGAATTTCAGTGGTAAAAAATTGAAAAACTCTTCCATTGTTTCTGGAACCAATTTTTTCCCTAAGAAAATTTCTTATTGAATTTAAAATTCAAGGAGAATCTGATAATTTATATTCTGATAATTTACCTATTTTACATCTATTGGTAAAATTTTTTTGTCTTCTGTATTGTATTCTAATTTAAAATATAAGTTTCTTTCTGAAATATGTAATTATTTTGAGGAAGTGTTTTTGAAGGTTTATGAAATCTTTTTTCAGTTTACTTTATTTCTTCAAAGTAAAACATTACAACCGTTATTCTTCTTTTGTACATGTCATTTCTTTTAAAATATTTTCTTGAAAAAATGTTTTTTGCTTGCTTTAAGTTTATAAGTGAGATAATTACCACCTAATTTGTCACAGTGTTTTCATGTTCCTGCTACTAAATTCAATATATGATTCCTAATGTGAAGTGCATAAATATTTCCTGTTCTTCCTACTGCAGGATCAGTAATTTTGGAGAGTGACATTTATGTGGCTTATATTATATAGTATTTATTGATCCCTATCTCATTCATTTCAATAATCTGAAGACTATTCCTAAGTTGTGAACTAGTGAGCTTTGTTCGTGAGGTTTCTGCAATACCCTGAAGGATGATTCTCTGTGTGTGATTTTTTGGGTACAGTGTACTTCTTTATTTTTTAGAGATGAATGGTGGTGTATATAATCCTAAAGAAACCTATACCTAATAAAAAAGATATTATGTAAAAGAATTTGTTGCCCTATTGTGTTTCCTTTTCACCATAATGAAATGACAATTTGTTTTCAATATTTGAGATCAATATTTGATATTTCAATATTTGATCATTCCAGTGATTTATGCTTTGCAGGTTATAGTTTAATGAACATTGAATTATTTTTGTTTTTGTGTTTTTGAATATTCTTAGTTTCAGATTTTTCAAACAAATATGTATTTCCTTCTTTTTTTCTCTCTATTTTTTAAGTTGTTTCTAGTCTTTAAATTTTTAGATTCCAAAAAATGTGATAAATGTAAGTATTGGGAGACATACTTCTTTGAATTTTGATTTCTTTAAGACAATTGAGAGTTTTAGCGTCGTCTTTTTGTATTAAAAGTTCATGAAACTCAAAGAAGTGTTAGAAGCTCAAAGTGAGTTGAAGATATTGCATTTTTCAAGAACCTGTGATACTTCCAAGGAGGTGCTATTGTACCCTTCTCTGTGGTTTAAGAAGATATATTTTTATCAGTATTACTACTTTGTCTTGACATGAATGTTATTAGTTTCTTTTGATGTGTGGGACATTATTTTTTGTATTTTGAAAAAAGATTACTTCTTTTTTTTGTATTCCATACATTGTTTTGTACTTGTAATATAATTAGGTATGTGAAAATGTAATAATTCTTTTTAAGTATATTATCTTTGTTCATTTCTTTAATAACTTTTAATAATATATGTATATTTTTTAATGACAAATCACTTGTTTTATTTTTTATTTGAGAGCGGTTGTAATTTCAACATTTAACATCTGTATAATGTCTCTATTTGAAAATCTAAGATAAATCTTGCATCTTAATAACTTGACTCTACTTCCTCTTGACTCTTCTTTACCTTGAGTTAAGAGTTCAATAATATAAATGAGCTAGGGCTACATTATTTTAAAACCATCCCTCCTTCCATGTAACTGCACTGTGTACCCAATGTAACAAGGTTTAGAAGTAGAGAATGGAAGCAGCATCTTCTGAAACTAGTTTGTGTTGAAAAAGTTAGTGGAGTGTGTTGCTGACAAATTAATACAATAATTTAAAGTGTTTACAAATTTTTTTATTTCCCTCATGACTCATCCCATTCTCATTTTCTACTTTGCATAATATAATCTTAAAATGGGAAGGAGATGTTAATCCAAAAATGTCTGCATCTTTTCAACAATTTGTAAATAAATGAATGAAGGAATGAAGGTAGACAGAGTCATGACCTATTTCTCTGAGCATAAAAGCACATATTTTCAAAATGTGGTTTTTGATGGTGATGAGGTTTTTGCGCCTTGATATTAATGAGTATAATTTATGCAGTATTGACAGTATGCTTTCTTTTAGCTGTACAACAAGCCAAGAGAAACCCTTCCGATGTAGGTGAGAACTTAATACTGGTGAATATTGAGTTCACTGGGTTAATAATAAATAATAATAATAAATTNGCCCTAAGGCAGAGGCGGATTCAAAAAATTCAGCAAAAATTCCTAGATAAGATAAAAAGTTAGCTGCGAGTTATAATACTAATAGAATGTCAATATGTTTGTAATTTTAAGCAAAAAATTACATGTAAGTTATTATCGAACTATAGATTATTCTGAGTATAGTGTTTAAAAATCATAAGAATTGAAATAACACTAAATTCACGATTTATTGTTACAATAGACACGCCCCTAGACAAAGCCTAGAGAACCTGTATGATAAATCCGCCTCTACCAAAAGGAAAAACGGAGAAAAACCCGGGCCAGTGTCCTCTTGTCCTGTCCCCTCTTCAGCAGATCCAGAATTGTATTTTGTTGTTATGGAGTGAAGTCAAGATGGTCTGCAAGATATGGGATTATGGAAAGTGGTGAAAAAGGTCGCAATTTTAAGGCAATTTGTGATTCTGTAAGGATATTTTTACTACGCAATGCAAACAAAAGGTCTCAGTAACAAAAATACTAGAAAATTTTAAATTTTTTCTTGTTGAGGGTAGGAACAGAACATGTGCCAAGACACCCTCTTTCTAAATCCATCCCTGGGCAGAACCTTTGACATTACATCTGTATAATGTGATCTTGTACTCAAAGTATTCTGTTCTGACTTTTTCTTAAATATTTATGTACCCAAAATTTGAGTTTTGCTATTAAGAATTTATTAAATTAACCTCTTCTTTGCTCATTTTTGTGTTGACCATTTCACATCTTGTCACAATGCAAAATCAAACACAAATTGTTGTTACTTCTAAAACCTACTAACCTACAAATATTTCTTTGAAATAGTCAAATATGACCCAATATTATGCATTGAAGACGAGGGAATAAAATATAAGGCCATAGAATGTTTCAGAAGGTGGTGAATGGAACAAAATTTTCAGCTGTGTGCCATCCCACCCCTAAGTCAAACTGCGTTACTCAACATTATGCTTCTTTGCATTAATGATCGTCACTTTCTTAATGTTGTAAATTGACAAGAAATTTACCATTTTTGTGCATCTTGCGACACATCTCGCGCGAAAAATCCAATCAAAATTTGTGTTAAAAATCTATGAAGATATTTAATTAAGGATTACCTAATCTACCCTATGTCTGAAAATGTTTAAACCTATTTAAAAATAACGCTATTTTAGCGCCGTTTGAACGGGAATACAATCTGCAGTCCTTTATGTGTCTTATATAAAGAACTGTAGTTGCAATCTATGGACCATACCAAATTTCATGTTTCTTCCGGAGGCAGATATGTCATCAAAACACCTGAATGTAATATTACGAAAATTGAAAATAAGGAAGCTATCGACTTACGAAGTTTTCGTTCTTTTCGTGAAGATAATATGTGTAGTTAAGATTACTAACAATAAAATTAACAGTTACTCGATTATTTTTAGAAAAACTAATACAATTAACAGTGTGATGTGGATGGTGAAGGGAGTGACATAGTAAAAACCAATCACATTTGGAAGCAGGGAGTCTGGTTATTGATGAAGACGCGCCGGTAGAAAATGTGGTCAAACAAATACCGGACAAATGGTGACTACTAATTTAATTAAATCAACCTCCAGGTCTGCTGTCTAGAGTTTTGTACTACTCTAATTTAGAGACTAATAGTGGTTATAGTACAGCAACTTTATATACTCTTATTTTAAAAAAATACTTTTACAAAATTACCATACAAAAGGATAAAATTAGTTGATTAATTAATGGAAGTACTAATAACGATGTTTTCTTTTGATTCTGATCTCGATTACCTTTTTTTTTTTTGCCTCGATTCCAAATTCACTTCCGATTCCTGAAAACTCAATTATTTCAGCATAGTCAGCAATAGCAAATTGTCAAATGAGGCGCATGAATAAACTTTTGGTCACAGTTTGATTACAAATTTGCAGAAGGAAGCCATAACGAACAAACGGATGAAAATTCATTTGTCTAATGCTGCTATGTATCAACAATTGGTGCGTAATATTCATTGGGTGGCCATTTTTACTAGAGATGTCTTTTCAGAACGTATTTGGTTCCTTTGTGGCGACTGATGGTCAGTCTACAAAATTTCGATTGGAAAGTTGTGATTTACTGAAAAATCCATCAAAGAATCTGCTTTTATTTATTATATTTTTCTAGAAGTTGCTATTTTTCTAGAAAGCATTTTCTTACCAATGGAGTACTTTCACTCCTCGGTATATGTAAATTGTCTCCTATGTTCTACATCTCTACTTTGACTGGCCTTTTCGTTCGCATGTTAGATAAGACTTCGGATCTTAAGGTCTTAAATCCTGGGTGCGCCCCTGCATAAGAGCTATATCTATTGCTTCATACGAAACAGTCTCGTTCACGAACACAATACTCGCAATAGTAATAATATTCATCGCCCTAGAGTGTCAACCACTCTTTGCCAAAAAGGACCTTATCATTCGGGAATCGTTCTATGTAATTCCCTGCCCAAGAATATAAAAGATATTATGAAATTGAATCTCTTCAAATCCGCGGTTAAAAACTTACCTCCTGCACCAATGCTTCCACAATGTAAAAGAATTTACTGATTTTAATAAAAGTTAAATCCGTCTTGTACTTTATCACGCCATTGCTGTAGTACTTTTTAAATAACTTATAACAATTTCAAAAACTATTTTCTTGCATGATTGTGGTGTCTTATGATTCATATTAATTTAGTCTTATGTGTACTCAACTTTGGCACGGTCTGTAGCCCCATCCTGGCCCGGGTTTTCCTCGGTTTTCCTTCCTCTCCTTTTTCGCCGTTTGTCTAAAATCACCGATCTTGCATTACTATCATGTTAATTTCTATTACCCTACTTCCTTATTCCTTCAACACATCCCATATTGTCCAAATCGTCCTCAAATTGTCCTCCGAATTTGCAAATATAAGTTCCGTTATAACTATATTAATTCCGTTTTAGGGCTCTAATGACCAAGACGTTGGCGAGCTGTAAAGCCCCAATAACACAATCTGGTTCACCTTTCCTTACCATTTCTGTCTGCATGTAGCTGTAACAGTGTCTTTCAAAGACCATCACTTCCATTTCTCTATTTAAGATGTACGATGTATATGCTCACCCATTTTTCTTACACACCATCATCACATTCAATGGCATATTGCAAGGCTTAGTTCTCAATAATAATAATAATAATAATAATAATAATAATAATAATAATAATAAATTTATTGTCAAAAAAGCAGTTACAAACTGCATATGACCACGAGGAGGACAATAAACTAATATACTCTCCAAAAACAAGCAAGGGACCATCCCATCAATTGCGATCAAGATCCCAAGGGTAGTAGTGGATTAAATACTTATAAATTTTTAAAAATCAAATACGTACTGTTGTCAATTTATTATTCCAAAATGAATTGTAGATATAATGTGCAGTCAAAATTCGAGATCGTAATAACAAAAGTACTGAATGACATTCCCACCTATGGAAATCCGGAGAAAAACCCAGACCGGGATGGGGCTATAGAGATAATGTACACGACCGTGCCAAGGTTGCGTATAGTTAGAAATAAACTATTATAAATAAAAATGATAAAAACAACATGCGTGAAAAAATTAATTTAATCAGTACCTATTTATAAAATTTTGATTAAAAAACTTTGATAAAATTTCTGTTATGATTTTCTAAGTTAGGGTTTGAAAGTTATTTCTATTTGTTCATTAACGTAATCATATGTTATTATATCAGAGATGAACAGATCAGCATTGGTCTGCGTTGTGATATACGATCGTGGGGATGCATGTGAGAGACAAGAATGTTATCATTCTTATATTTTAAGTAGTTTATTGTCAATCAAAGTAGTCAATCTCCACATGACTGAAAAGCTTCCCTTCCATCTCGCTGAGCTGATGTCAAATAAATGTAATTGTCAAAACTAATGTCATGTCACCAATTAACTCTTACAAAGCATGTGTCAAGACTGTTTTGCGGATTATTAATAAAGCAATTTGCTGTGTTGAGAAATTCGCGGTTTCGCAAGGTTTTACTCGCGAGTTCTATGTCCTCAAACTATTTCCCCGTACGGTGTACATTGACCATCGGTCTTTTCTTGACGCAAATTTCTGTGTTAGGTGTTGCCTGGGGGCACGGGAGCTGTAGGGAATGAGCTAAAAAGAGAATAATTCCATGTAACACAGATGTGATTAGTATAAAAGCGCGAGGTACGAATCGCGTTTCCACGCTACTTACATGCATCCTATGTGTAAATGCCTTCTGAGGTGATAGTGCCCGGATGAATGGCCAGTAAACTGAGATAATGGGTAAAGAAAAAAATGCTCGCCTGCACGCCTCCGCCACGCTTCTTCCTCGCTTCTGAAGTCAGTTTGAAGAAGTCGGTTCCATTGCGGCTCTTGTGCAGAGCAGTTTATTTCGCAATGTGTGACGACCCAGATTTTATTATGAAATTTAGTGAAGAGACGGAAGAGTTTCCTTGTTTATGAAACTATACTAGTTCCGAACCGCTCAAGAACAGGCCGAGTTGAAGAAAGGAGAGCAATGAAACAAAAATGTAAGTTTTCAGTAATTTATTTTTATTGAATACATATTTTTAACAATACAAATTCTTAATACCTGTTCTGATTCGGAACAGGAGAACCACCTTTGAAGTAGTTGCTGAGATAATCCTTCATATTTTTTGCATTACTAGACGTGAGTTATGCCGACAATAATACTTTCTTACTGGGGTCTTGTTAATACTCTATCATATTTCCGTGCTGCATTATGCAACTCTCATATCGCCTGAACGATAGTATCAACTCTGGTTGAAGCCCAACAAAAGAGCTTGTTCAAAACTTCAAGCTTTGAGATAAACATTTCAAAGAGCACTCCCCAGTTATTCGACCTCTCGTCAATCTTTCATTAAAAATCTTTTGCCAGTAACTAATCAACTATTTTTGAGAAAAAGGTTTCATAACAAAAGAAAACTTCGTTGGCTATAAAATAATAGGGAACTCTTCGGATTTCTCCAGGTTGTGCCGTTGGTTGTGAGAAACCATGATCTCCTAGCTGCAGAGCCTTTGCAATGTCAATTTCACGAAATGCTCGGCCATCACTGTTATAACCGAATTCACCGATACCAACTGTCACAAACTTTCCATCTGCCCTTGCTATTGCAAAAAGGACAGTTCAGCCCACACTGGTCAGGTAATTCCATAGACCGAAGAAGCGACGTAGAGCAATATTTCTGCCCATTTCGCTGTAGAAAAAATGCGCCTGTACACTGGTTGTAATTCTTTATCACCTGAGTCGTGTCATGCACTTTCTATGGAATGGTACTGCATCTTCTCGCGAAGTAGAAAGAAAGTGCCTTTAATGCATATCTAGTTGTAAAGTACCTAAACAAGATAATTCACATTAGAACATTACATTAATAAATTAAAAGCCAGTGGTTGAAAAATAGAGAAAAAATTGTTAACTTTAATTATTTAGTTACCTCATGAAGAATGTTAATTTACCAATTTTAAATGAACTGTTTTCAAAAGTTGAAAATGTTTACTATTGCGAAAAAATGACATAAGCTCATATAAATGTGTGCACATTGCAACGAATTGAACATTGAGTCCTAAAGTGTATTAGAGCAAAAATTATATTTTATTACATTTCTAAATAAAGTAATAGTAAATTTAAATTATTTAGCTTAGATTTATGTGAGATAAATTATTAAATAAGGAATGAATCGATTTGTCGCTTATTTCTCTGACAAAGCATTCTTTCAGATGGAAATGAAAGCTGTTCATGGACGAGAGAAAGACTCGAAAATTCAAAATTGGAATTCTACGAATGACCGAACAGGTTTTGGATCCACTTCTGAAACCCTCGCCAATTGGATGGATCGGCCATTGAATTTAAACATTGTCAACACAGATCGTATCCCATAGAAATCAGAACACACTAGGAATATTAAAATGACTCAGAATTATGAAGGGAATCACCTTTTCAATATCGGTGTCAACATGAACTTTCATCGTTTATCAGAAAAATATTTAGTATAATAGAAAATTTCGTGTTTTGTTATTGATCTGAAATTTTGTGTTTATTTATATTATTACTTTGAAAATTCATTGCATTTTTATTTTCTTACGTCAGTGTTGTTAGCAGCCTCTATTCCGGACCTATAGGATCTCTCCAATTGCTAGATTTTTTGTGAAACAACCTTTCACATGCTTGATAAAAACACTCGCACGACATCAAAGTAATTTTCAAAACTTCTCGGATATATTTCTAGCTCTATAATTACGTCAAGTCCTTCACTTTCGATATTCTTCAACCAAATTTTCCTCTGGATTTTTACATTTGACAAAACATCAAGATCTAGAACGTCCTCTCACTTTCATCGTTCGAAATTCATTACATTTTTGTACATAAGCGATATTATGAAGCGTTACCTGGCGGTCAATTAGAAAAACCACTGAGGGGATTTAACTCACTGTTCCCATCATAGATAGCGCCACTGATTCATCAAATCTGAAGACCATTTTGAGACCTCAAGTCTCTCCGATCCCATCAAATGATAATGAAATAGAGTTTAGTTCGTCGTGAATTAAAATAAGTAGCGCAAGATGCTCCAGTACATTTTTAAATCGTAAAGGTGCAACTATCTCTCTCTCTCGACTTATAGAGAGTTTATATACAAATATAAACTATGTTACGCGCAAAACTCGGATTCGACCATTGGACGAAAAAACGACCTAAACTAGTTTTGGCAGATGAGTATTTGGTTTTGAGTGTTTTCAAAGTGCTCAATACTAGTTATGGCAAAAGAGAATCGTCCAAAACTAGTTTTGACCTCTCAACAGTAATGAAACTTCTTATACTCGATGTCAATTCTTTTTTTTTAGTATTTAGTACGGATCAGATGTTATTTTCGTACAAAACGCATGAGAGAAAATGGTAATTCCACGCTTTTGAGTGTTTTTATGTTCGGATTTGTATAAAAGTATTCATCCCGAGTATATTACAAGCTTTTATTTAACTTGCTCCGTTTGATGTATGTTTGTACGTGTATGTGTGTGTATAGTTCGCATGACAATAGTTATTGTACCATTTTAGGAAAATCTACCCTAATAGAGTGAAATGGGGGTATGTATGTATTTATGTTGTCCTTCCGTTTCCAAATTTGTAATTTTATTTTTCGGCACGTTCAAGTTTCTAATTGAGCTGTAATTTTAAGATGTGTGAAGTTTGCATGACAATAGATGATTATGGTACAATTTTACGAAAATATATCCCTAAGCGAGTTGAAATGGGGATATGCATGTTAGCATCCATAACACCAGAATGCTTGGAGCAATTTGAACCAAACTTAGTACTCAGATGATTGACTATCTGACAACCAATACTGTGGGGATAAGACAGCCTTTGGCACTTCCAGGGACGGGGTGGGAAGGGGGTAGCATGCAAAAATAATTGTAAACATTTTTGATTCGAAACTATAGTTTTCGGTACCGTAGAGATGGATAAGGACAACCCCAACAAGTTCACCATTGATCCACAGGGGAGATAATATTCTCCTAGAACCCTTAAAGGAGAGGGTGACAAGTTAAAATAATAAAAAGGACCGATATTGGTGTGGAATACATTCTTTTTGGTACAGATTTAGGTCAAGAGTTATTCAGTGGAATAAGTTTTATTTTTGTTTGAGTGTAATAAACTTTAAAATGTTACCAGAAATGAGAAGTCTGCTTTTGATAATGCGTTATAACGATAACTGGGTGACCGAGATCTCGCCTGTGAAAATAACATATGTAACCATTGCAGGAACGTGGTGTCTTTGAATTGTCAATACCGTCCATATCACTCGCTGGTATAATTTTTCCTTTACCCAGGTTTTCCAAGGTTTTCACGGTTTATCTCCGTGCATCTAGACAGCAATAGACTTTCAGAAGCGAAATTTTATCTTTCATTGTGCTTGAAGAGACCTTGACGTTTTTATTCATTCATTACAAACATGTTATATAGACGCTGGAATCCATACTGCTCATATTTTCTAATTATCTGATTTCTAATAATATAAATATCTGACACCCAACGCAAACTTCTCTCAGTACGTCAAGGATTCACAAGAAGAGTGTCTATTGTTTAAAACGCGACATGATATAGTGTTTTTATGACAACAGGTCAAGTTCTTTGCGTCGCCTCTGACCTATAACTTCATTAGCCCATACCCCAAACCATCTTTAAATGTTAATCGGTACTCTGAGTATTTGTGTATATAATATAATATGTATCTCTTTTCGGCCAGCTATGACGAGTGCCAGTAAGACTCAGTTTTTGTGTGAGTTTACTCACTAGACACGTTGTGACTCGGTAAGATCGGAGGAACAGCGTCTAGATAGTATCCAGATTGCTGTATCCGAGTATTGCAACTGCGGTGGTGAGTCGCAGAGGGTGAACTTTTCATACATCACAGCTATTTAAACTGAGACATGGAAATGAAGAGCTACAAATTTTATCTTGTCTCACCTGGGAATTGAACCCGCGATGACTTGGTGACGAGCGATCACGCTGACACCGTAACTACGGAGGGGACATATAATATAGTATATTTAAAACATAATATATAATGATATTATATTTGTTCTGTATTTTGAAACTATCTTGTCCGATTTGCGTGAAAAAGAAATGTTGCTGCGATATCTGTGAATTCGCGCTTGTACTTGTACATAACACCTCGATACGCCTTCAAATGTTATTTTTGGTCCCAAAATAAACAAGTAAAGCAAAAATTATGTGAAATTTTTGTAAAAATTTATTTTGTTAATCATAATTTTTCGTCAGCTTTCCAAAAGTGTGGTACGCTTATATTACTATTATTTTACCTATAGAATGTACGAAACTTGAAGTCCTTACACCACTTTGTTCTGTAGTTATTTGAGACGAACGGAGAGTGTTAACTTTATACGTTACTTTGCCACAAATACGAACGATATATGTAAGATTTTACGATATTCAAAGAATTCGTGTTCTACCACTTGGAGACATACGCTACACATTGGAACCACGAGCAATGACAGGCGTGTCATTCTCGTTCTCGTTGTATACTCTTGAAAACTCAGGAGTATACATAAATATATGTTCGGTATGTAAGCCACAAACCTTAGTTTATAAGTTGTTCAGGGATTACTTGGCGACGTTAAACCACCACTTTCCGAATCGCCATCTTTAAAGGTAAGAAATATTATATGCAACTGCTCGTAGGCAGTGTATAATATAATAAAAGAATGAAATACTGCGTTATTGTTACACTGATACACTAAAATAATTTTGTGTATATTTTACATATTTCGGACACTTGGCCTTGTGATTGCTGCCGTCATATTATGATTGTGACTTTATAATTGTGATATGATGTACTTTAAAATGTATGCAACGTATTCGGGGAGGGATTATTTGTAGGCAAATTACTTAGCACAAAAAAGTGATGGTATCAAATTTAACTGATGAAGCTATACAATTGTCAGACAAGAAATACAGGAAGTAACATAAAAATTGTCAAAGAAAGTTAACTATTCTTTATAGGGTAAGCTGGGGTAAAGGTTTGCACGGGGCAAAGGTTTGTATTGAACAGGAGGGAGAAGATTTTTCGCGTAAATCAGGTGCGTAGCACACTCGTCTACCTCCCATCAGTCGCCTTGTGGAATCCCGTCGACTCCGTGTACTGCACACTGAAGAAAATGAGGTCAGTTAATTTTTCTCATTTTCGATGTTATTTTTCCGCAACATTTATATAAAATTAGGTGCTCAACATAATTATGAAACGTTTCAACCCACATTTATCTGTTTAGTATGTATAATAAGCTTTGAAATGCCACTTCTAGATTTCGGGTTTACCAGTTCAATGAGGAAAATATTCCGTCCAAACAAAACTGTTCGAAAAGGAGCAGAAGTTTGCAAGTGACTCGGGGCAAAGGTTCGCAGGTGCCTATCCGCGAACCTTTGCCCCACACCTTCAAACCTTTGCGTCCGACACTGTTTCAAAGTAAAACTTTTCTTCCTTTCTTCTTCTCTTTTGTGTACAATTAATGGATTACTGAAATGATAAAAGTAAGTATTGAGTATTCGGTAATTCATGGGCTGAATATGTGATTTTTAACTTCAGAAATTACGAGGGGAAAACTAACCAAAAACCTCTCAACCAGGAAGTCCACGATTGACTGGAAAAGGTGAATCCATCTGGTTGGTGACCAGAGCCATCGGATTTTCAGACACTGCTTTTAGGAAAGTAGGAAAGTACAGAAAAGGGGGCAGTAAACTGGGATATTTCTAACAGTCTTCAATGAGGATCAAGAAAAGGAGTTGGTTCAACATTGTGTAGAATTAGATTTTTCGGACTCAACCTAAAATCCTTTAGGTTTCTACTTTACTCTTACGCCAAGAAAAACAATATTAAACACCAATTCTGAGTCTACCAAGATGGCTAGGGAAGATTTTACCAAAGCTTTCATGAAAAGGAACAGTTTATCTCTAAGAAACCCACAAAAAGCTAGTGTGGCTCGGACCATGGGATAACAGATTCCAACTCAACCAATACTTTGACAATTTGGAACCATCACTCCTTAAATACAAGTTTCCACCACATAGAATATTTAACATAGGCGAAACTGTGGTTCACACAGTGCCCAATAAAATACCCAAGCTCATTGCTCCAACTGGAAAAAGGGAGGTTGCCAAGTCTGTGTCCACAGAACATGGAAAACTATCCCTGTTGTCTGTGCTATGCGTGCCACTGAAACTTTGTACCTTCATATTTTATATTTATATGTATTACATGTATGTATGACTAAAAGGAAATTTAAAAAAATGCAAGGAAGAGAGATAGGTTCGCAGTGCGAATCTTTGCCCCGAACCGTGTGGCAAAGGTTTGCAAAAACATTTTTGTGAAAAATAAAAAAATTTGGAATCCAAATGTATTTATTAAAAATTCACATTTTTACCAAAGCTAGAGGAAATATTGAGCTACAACACAAGTCATTTTTGCAGACGATTAAATGAACTCCAATCCAGTGAAAAATCAAAGTCTCAAAAATGCAAACCTTTACCCCGGTTTACCCTACATGAATAAAAAAAAAGAGAATTTATAATAGAGAAACTTATATGGGGGGTTCAGGACAAAGGGATGTAAAAGAATATGCTGTGTTTCCGCCCAATAAATATAATATTGGTAGACTTTTGAAATTATTTCGAAAGAAAAATAGAATTACTGACAAGTCATAGGAAAATATTAGGATGTGTAATATCTAAATGAAAATATAAGAGGAAAAAATCAAATAAAAATATCGTCTGTAGAATAAATTGTGGAAATTGTCCGGTATTTTACATAAGATATACAAAACGATGTCTATAATCTAAAATTAGTGAATATAGGAGGTAAGTTAATTAGAATGACAGAACACTGTAATACTAAAATCGAACAACCGGATGAAAGCCATATGGAATATTGTTAACAATTACACGTCAACATCTGAAAATCGCGAAGAAAATGTTTCTTTACTAAACGATGGCAAAATCGTATCAAATCCTCAGGACATCGCAAGTTTGTTTAATTCTTACTTCTCAGAATTTGGTAAAATAACGAACTCATTATATCCAAATCAATGTCCTCCAATTATATCCACCCACGTACCCAATTCTATGTTCACTTCCGAAACTAACGCCAGTGAAGTCATGGGAATCATCAGCTCCTCAAAAAACAAATTTTCAACAGGCGTAGGTTATATACCTGAGTTTATTGTTAAATCTTCGTCCCACGCTATATTAAGTCCACTCATAAATATTTTTAATAGTTATTTATAGGAAGGGGTGTTTCCCAACATATTTAAGAGAGCGAAAGTGAAACCTTTACACAAGAAAGGAAACAAACTTAATATTGGAAATTACCGACCAATATCTTTACT
>NNCF01129131.1:494247-512928 GCA_002313205.1 Laupala kohalensis | reverse complement strand
GTCATCGATCACGGAATTCTCCTTACCAAATTGCATTCTTTAGGCATTCGTGGACATCCACATCAATGGCTAACTTCTTATTTAAAAGATAGATATCAACAGGTAGAAATATCCTTTACAAAAATAAAATACTTGAGCGTTGGTCTTTCAGAAACAAAGCCACTTACTTGCGGAGTACCCCAAGGTTCAATTCTCGGCCCTATACTGTTTTTATTGTATGTGAACGACATGTCATCATCCACATCAGATTGCAAAATGTTTCTTTTTGCCGATGACACTAATTTACTATGTAAACACGCCAATGCTCAAAAAGTTTTGTCTAACCTTTCGACTTGGTTCCATGCAAATCGTCTCATTGTAAACACTGACAAAACAGTGTCTATGTCATTTCACAATAGTATCACAAAATCTTTACCCCAGGTTTCTCTTTCTTTAAACGGAACACAATTAAAAACTGTTACAAATACAAAATTCTTAGGTCTCCATATTCAAGACAACCTCAAATGGAATTGTCACATTGACAATCTTAATTCCCAATTAAGCAAATTGTGTTACGCATTCCGAATCTTAGTTAACGCAGTTAGTCCACGTATTTCCCGTTGCGTTTATTTTGCAAACGTTTACTCCCATTTACGTTACGGCATTGCCTTCTGGGGTAATTCCGGTCAGAGTATTCAAACTTTCAGAATTCAGAAGAGGATTGTTCGGATAATTTATAAATATAACCTCCGAAACTCTTGTAAACCTTTATTCAAGGAATTAAATATCTTAACACTTCCCTGCATTTATATTTATGAAACAGTCGTGTTTGTTAAGACCGAATTACTGAAGTGCCACCCTTTCTTTATACGAAACAGTCTCGTTCACGAACACTATACACGCAATAGTAGTAATATTCATCGCCCTAGAGTGTCAACCACTCTTTGCCAAAAAGGACCTTATCATTCGGGAATCGTTCTATATAATTCCCTGCCCAAGAATATAAAAGACATTATGAAATTGAATCTGTTCAAATCAGCGGTTAAAAACTACCTCCTGCACCAGTGCTTCTACAATGTAAAAGAATTTATTGATTTTAATAAAAGTTAAATTCGTCTTGTACTTTATCACGCCATTGCTGTAGTACTTTTTAAATAACTTATAACAATTTCAAAAACTATTTTCTTGCATGATTGTGTTGTCTTATGGCTCATATTAATTTAGATTTATGTGTACTCAACTTTGGCACGGTTGTGTACATTAATTCTGTAACCCCATCCTGGCCCGGGTTTTTCTCCGTTTTTTCTTCGAGTAGAGGCGAATTTCTTATACAGGTTCTCTAGGCTTTGTCTAGGGGCGTGTTTATTGTAACAATAAATCGTGAATTTAGTGTTATTTCAATTCTTATGATTTTTAAACACTATACTCAGAATAATCTATAGTTCGATAATAACTTGTACATGTAATTTTTTGCTTAAAATTACAAACATATTGACATTCTAATAGTATTATAACTCGCAGCCAACTTTTTATCTTATCTAGGAACTTTTGCTGAAATTTTTGAATCCGCCTCTGCCTTAGGGCCCTTGATCGGAATTGATGGGATGGTCCCTTGCTTGCCTCCTGAAGAGTAAATTAATTTATTGTCCTCCGCGTGGTTATACGCAGTTTGTACTGTTTTTTGACAATAAATTTATTATTATTATTATTATTGTTGATCACTGTCTACATTACAATCATAAAATAAAATGGATAGAAATGGAGAATATGGAGAGAGACAATTTTCAAGAAAAGGTACGCATCAGAGATGTTATATCTTAAATATCCTATACCGATTTGTATACATTTTTGTACATATACAGAAAATTTATCAAATGTATGTAATTACCAGTAATACATTTGTGTATATTTTGTTAATACTGTTACTTATTTTTTCTAGTGTAATTATGTTCTAAACAGGGTGCGTTGCAATTGCACCTGAAGAAGACCCAAATAAAGGTCGAAACGTAGTACTAAAAGTAAAATAAATTGTGACTAAAATAATTATCGTGAATACACGTATTTCATTTGCGTTTTTCTCTTGTCAAATATATTTTTCGTGTGCATTCAAATGTAAATAGGAATTGGTTTGATAAAGTGCTACTTATTTCATTAATGGCCAGATATGCTATATATTATACGTGTATATTAAAAAATATACGTATAATATAACATACGTATTAATTTAAAAATATAATTTTGAACCATATATTATGGGAGGTATGTCACGACACAAAATGTAATGTTCAAAAACCAAATTATATTATAATGAACACAAATATTAGCATCACCCCCTTCCCCACTAAAAATATGCTTTACTTTGGAGTTCTCCCCAACATAGCGTTCTCGACGATTGCATACAGAAGTACTCCATTTATCGAATTATTTACTTTGACTGTTAAACATTATGTTTTAGTTGTCCCACTGGTGAAAAAAAAAAATTAGACTTGCAAAACTTCTAGAAATAAGGAGGCCTGTCGGCTGTAGATCGGTAACCTTTACGGTGAAACATAAAGCGTGTAATCACAACAACTGAGGATCGTCACGTAAAACTTTCTATTTCAGCGTTTGACGGAGAAACCTTACCATAGAAGAGGTACCGTAAAATATACACTACGGCGTGAAAAACCTTGCCTTCTGTTACACAGCTATTAGCGGACGGCTATTAGCCACACATTTAGGGGACGACTCAGAACCTCGCTCCATTTAGTCGTTTTGTCTCGTCTACGAGACCATTGCAAAAGCTCTGTGGTCCTATTTTTTAAAATATGATGTTAGTTGGAAACCATAACTCTTACCTTCTCTGAGGGACGTGTGCTTGTGCAGGTTTTTAACGGAGATGTTTGGTGAGAGTCCTAATTTTGAATAACTTTTTTACTCCACAATGTCGCAATCGTTGACTTGTACGATTCTTAATGGTATTTTCAAAACTCACAAACTTTGGAATATATTGAATATATTTAAAAGAAAGATTTCCATGACGTTTAAAAGTTTAAAGTGATGACCAGGGATATGATTTTTGGAAGAGCTCTAATGACCTTGGCAAACCCTAAAGCCCTATTAAAAAAAATTGAGTGCAAATGTCATATGGAAAAAGGAAGGGAAACTGTGCTAAAATAAGGTAAAAAAGGTGGTATTTTACTCAACTTATTCAAGAAATCATCTTGCTCGTGTTCTGATTCATTGGGATACAATCAAGTACATCGAATCATTATTTGTCAAAGAGGGAAAACAAACATGAAAATAAACATGTCCCTTTTTCCCTTTTCAGACTGTTCTTTCAATCGTTTAATAGCAGCAATGAGGTACCCGCGTTTACTGATAATAGATAGACTTACAATTCGCATGTTAACTGCATACTGAGGAGACATTAATTAAGATTAATTTCATATTTGATATTGATTCCAAACCACGTATAAATGGTATGAAACTCACACGTCATGTCTGTAATAAATGATAAAATGCGCCCTAGATAATTGTAAAGCTACAGTAAAAGAGAGAATTATGGGCCTTGTTGGGGGGAGAAAGGATAAAGGACCTAAATAAGGGAAAAGAATGTTAAAAATGCCTTCTGTCTCGTCCAGAGTCAAAATTTCACAATGCGGAATCCTTCCGAAGACTTTTAGTTTACCGCAGGTGCGCACATAACAATCCTAATACTGGCGATGACTATTACATTTTTAGAACTAGCAGAACATCAAAATTACACGTGCACGAATACAGGGACACAAAGACTTCAATTCAAGCTCTGTCAGAGTTCAAAGAATCACTTTTTGCAATGCAATCTCTATAATGAAACCTAGAGAGTAAAGGTTTGTAATCCAGGATTTTAATTTAAAACTGATTTCTATTCGTAAAATTACCTTTTTAATATTTGAAAATATCAACTTTTTAAAATTTTTGATGAATAAAAGTGATTCCTTTGAAAGATTCAGTATTTATTTATTTATTAAGCAAAAATGTCATCATTATCACGTTTTATAGTGAATTGAAAAATTCTTTGTATATTATTTTTGCCGTATAATCTTCACAATCATTCGTTGAATCTGTATAAGCCATTGTCTCCTCCTGTAAGTTGACCAGCGCGCAGGACATCTATATTTTCCTTTTTCTGGTGCACTTGCACTCAGACTCTGAGTTAATCTTTTTTGTTTTAATCTTTCTTGTTTTTTTAGTTATTTTTATTATAAGCATATTGTTAAAATTACGTATTTTAAATCGGCCGACTGACGTTAGGGTATTATAAAAACATGATCAAAAATAAATGTATAATATCAAATCATTTGTCTATTTTGTAGTTACCCTTTTTATACAACACTTTACTTCGATTTAACATTTCATTTCCAGCCAATATGAATGACTAAATGAATGAGTGACAAGTATAGTAGGAGTAAATGAGTAAGTAGGAGGGGGTGCATGAAAATATTTAGAACACAATTTAGCATGACTATAAATAATTTTCAAGCAATCGCTGTCCTTTTCTTGTTTTGTAAGAAGATTACAATGACTTCAGCTTAGACTTTTTTCTATTACAGCGATTGCTTTGCAGGATGCTTCGAACTGTGATAACGCTCGGATTAAATTCCCAATTTCACTGAGTTTGTGCACGTGCACAACACACTCTTTAGTGAAAAAAGGAAACAATCTGTAGACCTGTAGAATAACTGGAATATTGGATTCGGTGCCTGTTTTTTATTGTGAACGTCGGAACAAAGTACACATTATACGTTTGTCCCCAAATGAGTCGTCTCTTAATACACATTTTCTTACTTCGACATGTTACTTTCAATTTGTCTGCTTAAATTCTTTCGATATAAAGTAAATATTTTTACTTTATCCTGATTTTAAATTATTCTATCCTGACGTGACTCATGTGCCCCTCCCCCTTGGGTACGGCACTGAGGCGTCAGCGAGAACACAAGAATCAATTTAACGAGTGATGTAATGACGAGTGGATGAATACAGTGAATTCAGATCGCTGTGTTGAAACGATCAACTTATTATTTGAGGCCACATCCGATAAATCGTGACAATGTGTGGTTTCAAAAGACGGTGCAGCAGTTCACATTACGAATTTGACGGCCGCTGCCCTTTTCTCAGGGCGTCTCATTTGAGTCAAAGGTCTAGCGACGTTCCCAAAGGTAACTAGCAATTTAGAAAGAAGGCTCGCAAATTGTTTTCAAGAAATTTTCAGACACTTTGAATTTATATATTTTAAAACTAAATCATAGTTTCTGGCATGCATGAACATTACGAGTATTTTATTAAATTTAAGTTTGCCCGAGGAACAGTGGAGTGTAGGCTATATAACTTATGTCAGTTTCTGTTGTTACCAAGTACTAATTTTGTTCTATTTACCATACAATTTTCTTCTATATCCAGAATTGACTTCACTTCTTCTTAGCATTCTGACTGATATCAGGCCTATCATACATTTAAGTGTCGCTTAATTTTTTCGGTAAGATTCGCATCTTTTTTTGAAGATAAATTAATTGAAATTTGAGATGATTTTTGGTGTGCTTGAAACATGTTTTTGTATAGTGGATACCTTATTAGAACTGCCTTGATGATTTCTTCCGTTTCTGACCTAAATATAACTTCCTACAAATCACTGCAATGGTAAATATGTTTTAGAATCAGGTATAGTACAAAGAGATCACCAATGTTGCAGTTTCGAACGCAGGAGGTTGGGAACAAGGACGTAACTAGAATTCTTCATTGACGGGATGAGGAAATACGTTAACTGCTGTAGAATAACGGCGACTATGTGTGTATGGAAGTAAAATTGATTATTAATTCATTATATTTCATAAGTCTAGCTTCACTCCTCTAGACGCTGAAAATTTTTAAGTTAAGGCTCTTAATTAATGTACCGTTCTTGGAATCCGGACGAAAAGCTGAAAATAGTTAAAATATTACTTTTGAAATCGCATCCATTCAAAGTTAATGCAAGCAAGACTCGTTGAACGAGAGGTCTCGTTGAATGAGAGGTTATAACCTCACACCTGAACATAAAGATATATTTCAGTTCAAAATGCATTTCCATGGATGAAATAAATAAATTTATTGTCAAAAATGCGGTCACAAACTGCGTATGACCACATGTAGGACAATTAACTAATTATTATAAAATAATAAAAAAATGATGTTATGTGGTGAGAGAAGCATGGGAGCTTATTTATAACAAAAGTACGGATGTATTCAACATCTCGCGAGTTAAAGAGAGCATGTGTATTACTTTGTAGACTTCGCCGCGCCGTGCGTCTTTTCCATTATTCGTAGCATAGACAATGCTGATTCTGACGCGATGCCGCTGCGCATCGGTCCTCCTTCCTGCGTTCGCGTGTCGCAAACGTCTTGCCCCCCAGTGCGCCTGTGGCGACCATCTCGCCGTCACCACCGCCGTCGCCACTTGGTGTCGGGCCAGCTCCCGCCTCCCGACCCCCTCTCTCCATCTCATACGACGGCGGCGACGCGCGCTGCGGTGATTCGCGTGAACAGTGAGTTGTGAGCGCCGCGCGGCCGCGATGAGGCGCGTGCGAGGGCGCGCGCGCCCGCCGCCCGCCGTCTCTCCGGACGAGGAAGCGGGCGAGACGCCGCTGGAAACGCCGCTGGGCGCGCCGTGGGAGCAACTGCTGAACACCGTGTCGCCCGCAGCCGCCGTTGCTGTGCGTATGGGCGTGTCAAACGACGAGACTCCAGAAGCGCCTCCGGAGGAGCCTCAAGGGCTGCTGGGCTCGTGGCAGCGGCGCTTCCCGCTCGGACGCCTGTCGCTGGCCACCGCCACCGGCAACAATGCCAAGGGAGAACACGGGCTTCCGCTCTTCAGGTGAGATCAATGCTCCGGAGTTGCTTCCACACGGGCAGCTGCATTGCAGATTGTCAATCAAGAAATCTATAAAACTTCTACAGCATGTAACTCGTGTAACATACATAACATTTGCTTGACTGGACCGGCTTCTATGTTCATTTGGACTATATGACCTCCAGAAATTCTACAATTATCCAAATATATTCGACAAATTCTACAATTATCGAACTATCGACTTGTTTTTGCACGTCAACTCGATGAATTTTTCTCCTCTCGCAACTCCGATTTTCATACCGATTTGCTTCATTGGTTTAAATTGGGAGGAAGAATCGTTTTCAATAGCAGATTTTAGTCCTTTAATTATGTTGTTTTGTGTTCGTGGGAGTGGTTATGAGGAAGTTCAAAGTTGTAATATGTTGTTGTTGTTGTAATTTTACACTGTCCCTGTCAGTGGAAGGCTAATAGAACTCTTTATACTTGACCATGAAGAAACAAGTAGAATGTTACGAGCTACTTGATGATGAAGTAGGTCACCTACTATTAAAAAAATGAATTGATAAGTTTTGATTTGTATTGTTTTTTTATTTGAGTTTTTGAGAAATATAAGATTATCATGAGTGATGAGAATGGTACATTGATAGTTTTGCGTGTGTCAACAACGCTACATAAAATATAGGATTATATAACAAGATATATTAGAGTGTTAAGCTCGGGTGACTGATAGTTGCGCCCCAGCCCCTTACCAAGGGACAGCAATCGACCTTGGGTGGTCACTCAATGTACATAAAATATGCAAGATAATACAATAAACAAAATTTATATTTACAAAACAGGTTAAAAAATAAATCACGCATTTTTAGACCAATACATTTATAAAAATAGTTAGGATCATAATTTTTTAAAATATTTATTTAGAATAGTTGTAATGGAAGGGGAAGTTGATACCCGATATCTTTCGTGACTGAGTAATAATAAATTTATTGTCAAAAAAGCAGTTACAAACATGGAGCACAATAAAAAATCGTGGACTGTAGCAACAATCGATTCTTTGTAGTATGTGTACGAAATTTTATAATTAGGTTACCATAAAAATATACAACACGTATGAAACTATGTAGTTACATCTTAGGCTTACACGGACAAATAATTCATTGAGTGCTGCGAGGCGCGACTGTCATAACGGGCGAGAAGGGACCTTTCGACAGCGAGGCGCAACTGTCATATTCCGTTATGCTCATCATAAGTTTCAATTATTATATGGATTGTCTAAAACTGAGAAAGAGTAAAAGAGTGAAACCTTAGAAAACTAGGAATCCTTTTTACAGTGGGGACATAAGGAATTACGAAAAGAAACACAAGTGCTAGTGCGTTATTCAATTTAATGTTCGTCAATGATGACCTTTTTTGTGTTTTTATTCTTACGTTACTCTCCTTGACAATGTAAGGTTTTGTTTAGCAACGTACCTATCCAATTAAATCTACAAGTGATCTTCTGAGATAGTGGTGAACTAAATACCATCAGGTATATTTCAGTTCGTATATTCATCACGTCATTAATACTGTTTCCTTCTTAACAAACTTTTTAGGTCAGCACACTGAACAAGAGGTCGTTTCCTGTCAAAATTTTGTTTACGTAAAGATTTGTCTCCTTTGGTATCTCAAATTAGTCAGTAAAATTCGAAACATTTAAAGTTATATCGAAATTTTTAAATTTATGTTCTTGAAGTTCTTTCGGTAGAAATTATTCGTTGAAAATGATCTCCATTTTGCAAATTACGTAAAATAAAAATGCAAGAATTGTGACAAAAACTGTACCCTTGATTGAAATATTTATTTTATGTTTTATGGATTCGTTATTGAGTTTGTGCTTCGGTTATCTTCATTATAAAGTGAATTTTGTGTTCAAAATCGGTAAAAGAGTGATTGATAAAGTGATTGTACCTTATATTGCGAATATTTAGATGAGTCACCATGTGCAAGGAGCGAAATTATCAAACCTTTTCAATTTAATTTTCACTTCCTATAGACTTAACGCATACATTTAAAAANAGATGAGTCACCATGTGCAAGGAGCGAAATTATCAAACCTTTTCAATTTAATTTTCACTTCCTATAGACTTAACGCATACATTTAAAATATATTTTATAAGGGCCTCCGATGAATTCGGACATATGTACAATAAAGTTGTGAAATAAAATCAGTAATAATGCTGGAAAATTATTAGCAGTCTATCCGAGTTTGAATATAAATATTTTGATTCAAAATAATTTTTATCTTTCCACGATAAAAGGAAATATTTGATAATCTATTAATTTTTGTTCATATTCTTGAATATAATAGTAATTAAGGGAAGATAATGTCTTACTAACCCTTTATTTTACAATTTTACTCTTTATTTCCTTGAAATGTATAATATTTTTATAGATATTCTATTTTTTCAAACATTACTTCAATGAATCTATCGTAACTTTTGCTCTTGGATATTATATCTCGTTCCTCACCTCACTTTTATAATAAAAAAATCATGGATATGATCATTACCCCAGTTGATGCTTATGAGAAAATATTTTCCCAAAAATGACAATGTGAAAAATAATTTGAGGTTACTTAAGCACGATGCAGACAATTTTTGTCAATAGAAATTGTCAATAAAAACTCAAGTTTATCATCACTTTCTTTAAAAAAATTTGTGTA
This sequence comes from Laupala kohalensis, assembly GCA_002313205.1. Lineage (NCBI taxonomy): Eukaryota > Metazoa > Arthropoda > Insecta > Orthoptera > Trigonidiidae > Laupala > Laupala kohalensis. The sequence goes on along the minus strand of NNCF01129131.1, from coordinate 503,404 downwards.
CAACAATATAGAGTAACAACAGTTTATTTATTTCATTGCCATTTCTAGGGATAACAAGTAACAACAGACATTTCTAGAATTATTTTTGTTTTATGTTGATTTTTTGAAATACCTATTTATTGAATAGATTCATAATAATGTGTATTTAAATTAAAACGGAAATGCACATTATTTCAATGTTTGAGGGTCTAATGAAGGTCTGAGGATTCAATGAGAGAGGGTCTAAATAATTTCATCTGCCTAGGATTCAATGCGCTCTTAATCCGGCTTTACATTATCCATTCATATTTCTATTCATTATGTATGCTCAAAATCTACTTAGAAAGACTAGCAACTTGCGAAAAACCGATTCCTTTCGCGCGATAAAGAACCATTTTTGTGGGTCTTGTTCAGCCCTGAACTAGCAAGAGGACGAGCAGCAACAGCCGAATAGCGTGGCTGAGCTTTTATTATTCCGACTTCTAGTTATCTTCACCATACAAGGCAAAGCAAAAGAATACTTTAATTCCTGTTTTGCCAAATGCTTTTTCACATTTTTTAAATTAATGTTTTAAGAAACGTCTTAAAAGAAGTACAATATAATTTCAAAAGAAACCAAGAAGTTAAATCATCAATTTAACCTCTCTGTACTTCATTCTAGTCGAGTTACTTGACGTTTTCCAAAAGAACTATCATCTGTGCAAAACAGCGAACGAAGAAAATAAGGAATACATATTCTCTAACCATGTATTTAAAAGTGTTTACGAGTCTACAGCCTAGTCAAAGCATATATATTATTCTTAATTATATAAGTAATACTGACTGACATCACGAACACTCAGGAACTATAAAACCGACAAATTTGGCAGGTAGGTTCCCCTTGGAGTGTAGACGCCCGCTAAAACAGGATTTCACGAAAATCCGCCCATAGGGGGCAAAATAGGGATTGAAATATAGTAGTGGAGTTTAGTAACCTTTCATTATTTCTTTTTACATCATTGTAATGAGTCCTTAAACAACTGAAGTTGTAGATCTGCCAGTGGCGTAACTATCCAAGTGGGGGCCCCGGACAAAATATAACTTTGGACCGTGGTTATAGTGTTTTAATGTAGTTAAATTAAGAAATATATTTAATGAATTTTTATGTAAAAAATGTAAATCTTAATTACGGTTTAGTAATTGTATTATATGATATTAACATACCATATTTTTAAAATGTAGTAATTGTACAAAAAATCCAATGATACGTTTATATTTTTATACGACGTAATTTCATTTGAGAAAATGTTTTAACAAACTGATGTAATATGCTACTTAAATTATGGATATCCTCATATTTGATGGATAAAACACTTAAACCGCTTAATCTGTCTTGATCCATGGAATTTGTCAAGTGATTTTTGACGAGCTTTAGTTTCGAAAAAGACCGCTCTGCAGTTGCAACTATAACTGGCATAGTTAAAGATGACAACTGTACACACATCCGGTAAACTGGCCGCTAGCGTTAAATAATCAATTCGTAAATATTGAGCTTATGAAAAAATTGCGTTGATTAATTATGTTGACGTAAAATTGTTTTTTAATAATCAAAATTCTCTTGTTTGAATAATAATTTTTTCTTTACTCCGGTTAAAAAACATGATGAAGGTCATCTATAACTTCCAGAAGTAGGGGGCCCAATAAAACTGGGGGCCCCCGGGCAGTGTCCTGGTGTACAGGGTGCTAGTTACGCCACTGAGATCTGCCTTAAATTGAGTGGTGTTTCTTTGTAATACTATTATATTCGTAAATATATTTAAAATTGTATCTCTCACTTTTTAACAAAATTAATATTTCTTTCATACACTGAACCCCAGACTACAATTCCATAAGTTACTAAACCGTTAAAAAGTCCGTAGAATAAAATCATTCAAACATGTTACATATTACATTTTATTAATTTATTTGTCATTTTATTTAAATTTTCCCCTGACATCATTTTGGGGCTCAGTTCCTACAAATTGGCTGGTGGATTTCACCTAAAGCACTCTTGGTGCTTCGCCCAGGCCAGATGTCCCAGGTATCTAAAACAACATATTATTCACAATCCAATGTTTTCATTGGTGAACTCGGGGTGGTTTCCTAAACACCATCCATGTATAAATAAAATTGTGGTTTTGCTCACCAATGTCGAAACAATTTTTATTACAGTTTGAGTGCATTAAACATAACAGTTGTGATGATTTTAACTTCTTCTAAAACCCGATGAAATGAAACACAGCCGATGAATATTTTAGAATCTATATCAAATAAGAAAAGAACGTGAACCACGATTACGGGAGCATGTAATTAAAGAGATTAGATGGCATCTAAATAATTGAAATTCTTCAACCAAGTAATGTAAAATAATGTATTACTTAAAAAATAGGTTTATAGTTACCATTCTAGTGTTTCAATTTATATTTCATGTATTGCAATAATACTTTCTACATCGCATTAGCGTATAATAAATTTCATATTTGATGACGGCAGAGATGTTCAACCGTTTTATGGAAAGTATGTTCGTTTGACCATTTAAGTATGAAGTACGAGCCCTAAAAAAAAAGTATGAAACTTTTACATGGTTGAAAAAAACCTAATCTCAATATGTTTATCAATTTGCTCCACGAGCACCTAGTCTGAAAGTTTCACGATATAATGAGGTTATTATTCCTCCTCGAATAAATTGATCGGCCAAAAGAAAAAAGGTAGATAATTGTTTATGTGATCGTATTTTGTACTGGGTAATAACTTTCGGTCAGGTGAAAATGGCGACGAGCCGGGAATCGAATCCGGGACATGGTTTACAGTTCTGGAAGGCAAACGGGTGGTTGTATTGGTTAACACCCCTGAGATCAATGCAAGAGTCCTAGGTTTGATTCCCGGTTCGTCGCCATTTTCACCCGACCGAAAGTCCTTGCCCACATTTTGTACACGGAAGAAATATGCTTGTACAGAGTAGTTAATAAAGTATGCACATGTATACGATTTGGGTACATCGCAGTTAAACAGCAGAAAATAAAAGTGTGAGACTCTTATCAATACTCTTATTTGATGTGTTTATCTTCTTGTGCTGCTCTAGTATTTGTACTCATTATTGACATCAATGGGGTTGTATGTCAGTGGGTGGTTGACAGACCGGGTTAGCCAAGCAGATGACAGTATGTCAATGAATGGTTGACAAAACGGTTTCTTAGTCAAGCGGATGTAAGCAGCCTCTTTGATTTTCTGTATTTTTGTGTTATATTCTCTGGCGATGGTGAAATTCATATGATGCAATGTCCATTTATCCAGATTGACTTGGCGCGAAGGTTTCTGCCAGGCGTTTCTGGTCTTTCAATCACACGGGTAAGGTCTTGCTGGACGCATTATGCTGTTTATACATTTCTACAGCTTTTTCGTTACCATCCATTGGTTCCGTATTTGTTAGTATACTCTTTAGGGTTGTTATGGAGATGAGCACTGGGAACTCGTTTTCAATTCTCTAAAGTGTTTGGGCACAATATGCAACCAATTTAACCATAGGATATGAATGATGAGCGCTTGAAGTTAACGGAATGCTGATATTGGGATTTTGGTAATTTCAGAACATACCGAATTCTACCTCGTTTAAATTTGTTTGAAGAGTCGATCCAAATAAAGGGATACAGAAATTAGTTTTGTGCGTAGAAGGTTTTTATACACAACAAAATCTATTTAACACATAATGGACATTAGAAAAGAAATGAAGAAAAGAAATTAATACAAACTTGGAAACGCAGTGTCCGAAAAGTTGTGTTAAGTCTTGGCTTTGACTGCTAGCCTCCTGTGTCCCGACGATGAAATCATAGGATGCGCTATGACGTAAGCTGAAGAGGATTTATGAAATCATGGGTGGACCACACATGATGACTCATTAATACTTTTATTTACGCGAAAAAAACATGTACCTCTCATGCCGTCTATTTCTTATTTAATCCGGGAGCCGGATATCTTTAACACCAGATGTCCGAGTTAGTCATTCCGTCTAGGTTGTGTCTGCGTGACAGAAGTGTGTAATGAGGACGCAACTATCAATCACCACTCTGCAAAGCGAGGGTTCACTTTTTCTGAGTAAAGATGTCCATCACATCAGTAGCATACGTAGAAATCAAGCTGAGGGAGGAGAAGGCTTCAAGCTCGAGATCCATGTATTAACTCGCCCACCTGATGGCCAAGTGACGACCAAAATTTGCCAAATTGATGGCAAAATATATAGTCTCTGATGACTGACAGCATATAACATATGGTATAGATGGCATAACATGTGACTCAAATACAAATAATGGAAAATAAAAGAATGATAGGAAGTCAATATTGTTTAAAGAATAATCAACTGTGAAATAACATTGTCAATTCATTTTTATTAGAGTGAGAAATACATTGCATATGTAGTGTTTATTTTGACGATTTTTATGTAATATAATGAATTTTTAACTTTCGTTCAGAATTTTTGGGAAAGTATTGGAATCACAAGAAGTTTCGAGACTTTTTAAGTCTTTGAAAATTGGATCAAGACTTTCCGATTCACAATGATTTTCGAACCTTCACGATCATTTCCGGTGTCATGTACGTGATGGAGGATTATTGTTATACCTTTAATATTGTTGAAAAATGAAAAAAATAACAATGAATTTCTTGAGACGAACCTTGAAAATATCCAATCCGTAATATACGAAGCATTTTGACGGATAGACTAGATATTCTTCTTTCGTGAGAGATATGGCGTTGATCCTCTAGTTTAGTTCCCTCCTTTCCACAGTTGTGGATTTAGAGGAGGGATGTCTCTCGCGCTCCAGGCGTTTACCCCACAAAATATGTGAAAAGAAGCAAAATTTTATTCTGTTTTGTAAACTAATAAATTATGTTTGGTACTTAGGTGTGTACACACATTGCTAGTAAAAATACATTCTTAAGAATCGTAAATTGTACTAAAAGTGCATCATTATTTACCATTCCCAGGTGCCCCAGAGATCACGCCCTTCCCAAATAAAATCCTGGATCAGTCATTTTTTATCATCTTATTTATTAAAATACGACATAATTTTCTCCGCTTGGTCATATAACATAAAAGGGGGAAATAATTTGTAATGAATGTGTAAAGAATAAATATTGACCTACTTTATTTGAATAAATTGAGTGGAACTGTATTGCGAAAATCGTTTTACATTTACAATTTCTATCTTAATCGTTCAATCTTTCGTTAAACCTCTTCAAGAAATTTGCAAAATAATTATAATTGAGATTTCGACTATTTGGGATGCTTTTATATTATTGTAAGGAGTATTAGCACAGTTTTCTGCGTAGCCAAGTTCTTGATGTTCAAAATGTGAAATACCAAAATATATGGAATATCAGAGAATTTTACGTTGTAATCTTGATATTTTAAACATCTTAATTCTTACTCAGTGGATGGAGTTCTGAGCTGCTGATTTTGTGACTGGGACGCAAATCTCAGAAAGATCTCGACATATCTTTACGGTTGACTCGCAGTCTTCCTCGGTCTGCTTTAAAATGAATTCCGGGCCCATCTCAGAGTTCAATGCGGCCAGAGATTGTTGCTGGCCTAATCTGCTTTTGCGGAGGTTAAGGACTTGCGAAGCTCTACATTCTCCGTTAACTCTGAGTCCATCGTTGACTATGAGAATTTTAAAACATACTTCAGGTATAATTACGGCACTAATGCTTAAAATATTAGCAGAAAATACATGTCTAGTTACATATAGAATATCGCACATATAGTAAGATGAACTAAATAACGTGTGCCTTATTGTACATATTATATTCTGTACCTAATGATATGTCGCTGTCCCATATGATATTGACATGTCTGTAAAACTAGTAATTGTTCAGGAGAGCATACAATTTCGATATTGGTATTTCTGATTTTAATTGTGTATATGACAAAATTTTGTTGTTACGTCATAGTACAACGTAAAAATAGTGATGCAGGCTTTCACGGCAAACTTGACCAACATTTAAAAATTCGTTCGGGGTATTAAGCCGTGTCGTCATTTTTTTAAAACTCAACGTTTCGCTGGTATTTGCAGCCACCGAAACGTTGAGTTTTAACAAAATGATGCGACTTAATACCCCAAAAGAATTTTTAAATTTTCTACAGCGTTGTTATACTGTTTCACAGTATATTTTATACCTCATTCAATACAAAGAGATAACAACACTGCACTAATTAATTATATATTATAGCGGCTTAATAATTCACGTTAGTTTTTGATTTGTTGATTATTTTATCTGTTCATGTCACATAGTGTTCATCCATTTTCTTTGTGTGTTTTGGCGGTTTACCCATTCAGTTGGCTCGCTGTCCGTCGTGACGTGTGTGGGCTCGTGCTCTGTCGCCAAGGCAGTAAGTGGAAGTATAGTATGCTCTCGAAGGGATCCATTATCATCACAGGATACGTCACCAAATTCTGTCAAGCAAAGAATTAGTACTTTGCTAACGTTCTTGAGACACGTAATCGTAAATGTTTTCAGTTTTTAAGTAACCCTATGAGATCGCTTCTACGAAACCATTGTGAAAGGTCGCGCGGATGACACTCGTCATCCACTTTAAAAGTACAAATGTAATTGAAAAGAAACAACATTTTAATAACATTGAATTAATAAGAATCTTAAAAAATATCTCCAATAATGAAATATTGTAGGAATCTTCCTCCTACTCCATACTAATATAGTATAAGTGCGAAATACGAAAGTGTGTCTCTGTTTGCTACCTTTCTGCGACTAAACCACCGAACCGATTATGTAATTTGGCAAGGGCCATATTGTTTGCCTCAAGAAGTTCTACAAAAAAATCTGGAAAATAATACACGTATCTTCAATGTAAATCTAAATTATGGAAAAATACACCCCTTGGAAATGAAAAAAGAAAACGATGAATAAAATAACTGAGAAATACCAAAGTTGCACGGAACCCTATGAGAGGGCAGTTAATGCGATGACCAAAAGCGCAGCGCTGCGGGAAAAACCAGGAATCGCGTTATCAGCCGTGGAATGTTGCAAGCTTCGCAGAAGTTGTTGACCTTCTTAGCCAGTAGCAGCCAGTTTGCCTAGCCAAACGGACCTCCGTCTGTGTCTGCAACATCATTAGCATGTCGCGACTGCGCAAACGTGCACAGTTTGTGCAATTGACGGAGTTTGAGCGAGGGCTTATAGTGGGTCTTCAGGAGGCTGGGTGGTCATCCCGCAGTATTGCGCACGACGTGGGGCGGGAGGTCTCCACAGTGCATCGATGTTGTCGCTGGTGGTCAGCAGAAGGTGCACGTGCCCGTTAGCCTGGATCCGGTCAGCTACGACGCACAGATGCACACAAAGACCGTCACATGTTACGAAGTGCCGTATCGGACCGCACCGCAACTTCACAACAAATTAGGGGCACTGTTGCTCCGGGGGAGTCGGCGAGAACCATTCACAACCGTCTCCGTGAAGCAGGGCTACGATCATGCTTCGGCTCACGCCCCAACATCGTGCAGCTCGCCTCCAATGGTGTCGCGATAGGCGTTTATGGAAGGACGAATGACGACTTGTCTTCAGTGATGAGAGTCGCTTCTGCCTTAGTGCCAATGACAGTTATGTGTGTGTGGTGTCGTGCAGGTGAGCGCCAACGTTTAGAGAGTATAAGACAAACGGTCAACACATGACGTAATTGTGTGGGGAGCCATCACTTACAATGGCCGTTCTCCTTTGGTGATCGTAGAGGAAACATTGAACAGTGCAAGGTAAAAATGCAAAACATCATTCAACCAGTCGTGCTACCGTTCATACTCCAACAAGGCGATGTCCTTTTTCAGCTGGATAATGCACGTCCACATGCAGCTCGTGCCACGCAACGTGCTCTCCAAGGTGTACGCCAACTTTTCTCGCCAGCACGATCCCCAGATCAGTCCCCCATTGAGCGAGCATATTTGGGACTGGATGAAACGTCATATTGCGCCTTCTGCAAGACTGGCAGGAAATCTGTCCCAAATGAGGCATCAGGTACAAATTGCATGGCAGGCCATTCCGGAAGACTACATTCGTCACATCTTAGATTGTCTCCATGGGAGAATTGCAGCCTGCATCTCTGCAAAAGGAGGGAATACAGGGTACTAGCTTTTACATTTCACACGGCCTGTCAACTATACTCGTATGCGTATGGCTCTGTCGGTGTGATCGTTTATTGTATACGTCCTCGAGATTGTGTCAATAAAATTTCCTTCTGGCGGGTCCACAAATTCATGGTGTTCTTTTTTCATTTTCCAGTAGTGTAGTTATTAAAAATAGAAGTATTAAAATACTTCAATTTGAGAGAGTAATTGAAGAAGAAGAAAATCAATCATCATCAAGTTTAATGGGTTCTCTGTTTTGTGAATTTACCAAACATATAAAAGGTCTTTCAATCGTAAAATTAGGTAGAACAGTTTAGATTTTATAAGCGTTTTTATAAAATGTGCAGCTTTAGTACCTCCATAGGGTTTTGCCTCAGAAGCGAAAATTCGACCACTGTGACTCCCGGTGAGTGGGTTCATTCTACCTGAAATGCTGAGATGACTAGAGTCATTCCCGATGTTATGACAGAGTTGGACCACCATTGAGGTTAGGGGGACAGGTCTAGATTACCTATGGATGGAGTGGGAAGGGAGGGTCATGTAAAAATGTTTAATCGAAAACAGTGGGTTTAATTTATATGTGTCGGTACTTTTCAGATAAACTGTGACATGATTCCGTTCAAATATAAGACCAGAGCATATAGCCACTACTCTCCTGCGGGTGAAGTGGTGTGCTAGGATAATTGGTGACATTTCGATTGACGTTTCTATCGTGGACAACTTTGTTGTTTGCTCAAGGGTGGTTCCATCAATTTATTCTTGCTGCCGGAGACAAAACTCAAAATAAAATTAAAGTAAAAATTATAAAATTATAATAAAATAAGATTGTGAAGATTTTTCCCGAGTAAAAGAAAAATGTTTGAAGAAAAATCTCGGGTAACCTGCTAGTTTTTTAATTATATATTTAATGACAAAACGTAAAAAAACTTCTGTCTATAAGCGGTGAGAGACGAAGGCGAGACAGAAAAATAAGGCGTCTCATGGGTGTGATTGTTTCCGGGTATTAAGTTGCTATGTAGGATCTTAAGGTTACA
>NNCF01129131.1:456014-493967 GCA_002313205.1 Laupala kohalensis | reverse complement strand
ATATATATGTGTGTGTGTGTGTGTGTACGTACGTATGTGTGTGTGAGATAAGCTCCACCTCGATGCGTTGGGTTTTTAAAAATTTAATTGGTCGAGGTCTCTTAAGTTATCGTGGACGTAGATTATATTAAGAAATAAGTCTTCGCGTTTCTTCTAACTGCTCCATTCAACAGTTTAACAGAAAAATTGCAAATAGGAACTGTATTCCTTTTGCTAAAACTTCCTATTTTTCCTGATAAACATTGTTACACTAAAACGAAGATTTCGTTGGTAAGGAAATACATAATTTTTAAAAATTTGCTCAATGCTCTTCAAAAACTCGAATACACAAAATGTGTAGCCAGTACTGAAGAACGTTTACATGGGAGTTTATTCGTCGCTATTTTGAAATATTTTACGAAACAAATATTTTCGTTTCCATGCCTTAATCCCTTGTATTATCATCTCCATTTTTCCTCCAATTCTCCCTACATCTTCGTCTTTCTGATAGTGTTGCACGACGAGGAATAATAATGGAATAAAGGAATGTAACAAGTTAAGAACTAGATCAATAACTGCGAGTTTAGATGCTTGCAAAAGAAAGCGGTTCACGATATATTTTCTTGGAGTGTTGTCAGCAGCGGATTTAACAACTAGCACTAGCGAAAACTCCTTTTTGTGCTAGTTTTAATAGAGAAAAATCATTGCGACGAGAAACAGTGAATTATTTCATACTTCTGCAAACAAAGCATGCAACAATATCCTTACATTTAAATAAGGACACGGCCTAAAAATTAAAGAAACATCAAAGCAATATATTCTACAAATAACACCACGTTCAGCATAGTATATTTATCCAAGATCGTACGATTATTTGCAAGAGATGGCGTAAGATCTTCTCGCTGAGACAATTGAGTTTGCAGAGTGAATGCAGACTCTGTTTTCGATTTCCTTGTATTCTTCCAATGCTCTCCTTTTGTGCATAGAAACAGCACTATTCCTTTAGAACTGTGCTTCCCAAGGCGGACCACTCAGCTTGATATTGAATCAAGTACAGAACACTCCCAACCCCTGCCATATCAGTTATAACCGTTCCCCATAACCAAATTTCAAGATGATTAAATAAAATAGTTATCTGCTAGAGTTCATAAGGATAAGGTTTCTTATCCAGGGATTAGGGTTATGGGAGTTATGCAATATTCTAATAATAATGTTGCACCATATTCGAATAACAAATGTTTTATAGACATTTTAATTCAATGGCTGCTGGTCACCTACGTGAATACATCCAACTCGTCTCGTTCAGCGTACGTCGCTTACAAAGTACCGATTTATGGGCAATTATTTTGTATGTGCTGCCGGATCCTCCTGCGGACCACTTCCCAGTTTCTCACTTGGTATACTCACAGTTATGGTAGACAGTCCTTCTTTTAGTTCGCACCAAGTAATTCATACCTTCAGTCAACATTGTTAGGTCACGGTAAACATCTCTGAATCAAATTCAAATGCCCCAAAATCTCTGCTTAGGATGATATTGGGGAGTTGCCCTTTCCATGAAAAGAAACATAAGATGACTTTATGTACAGGATACGTATTTTTGGTATACAAAAATACATCGTCGTCGCGTGGATAAATGATGAGGTGTGATATAATATTTTCAAATAGTTGAAGAGACGTTTGACGGTATTAAATATATAAATTTACTGTCACAAAAACAATCTGTATATAACCAAGTGAGAATCTGTATATAACCAACTAATTCACTCTCCGTCCGGAAACATACGATGGACCATCCTATCAATTCCGATAAAGGACCCATAAGCGGTGGTGATTTAACATTTCTGTAAGAAAATATTTAACAAACACGCTCCCTTATCAATTTATTATTCCCAAAATAAATCGAAGAAATAAAAATTAGTCAAAATTAGAGATAAATTGTGGTAAAACATATTCCCGCTCCTAACCCAGAGACTAGTATCTATGGGCCTATATATAAATACGCATCTACCTGAAGGAAAATCCGAGTTCAATCGGGTAATTATATGTTGTACAATATGATTCAAAACCGTGTATTAGAAACACAGAAATAAATTTGTACACTCGATTCCTTTTTTTAAAATGTGCAACTTCTGTGGCTATCGAGAAGCTAATTTCGAGTAATAAATCGTAATGAGGAAGGCGCGTGTAATGCACTCCAGATTTCTCCGTGGTCGGGTCCTTATTCCCCAGTGGGCCGCCGCCGTCGCTGTCTCGTGCCACGTGCGTTTGCGCGTCGGAAATAACCCGCCCACTCGTCGCTGTCTCGTGCGTCGTGCTCCGCGGAAGGCACTTTTCCGCTCTGCGAACCACTGACTCACGAGGCGACGAGAGTCCCCGTTGGCGTCGCACACTCCCTTGACGAGCAGCTGACAGCCACTGTCTGCCTGCCGTCCGACAATGGGGGCGATTTGCTCAGGGGTTGTACACAGGAGGAAAAGAGCACAGCGGTGCATTGTGTGATGCTGCGGATTATTCCCCCTTCGATTTCCTCATGAGTATATTTCCGTATTTTTCCGGATCCACTCAAAATACACTTTGACACTGGCGTGGATTACATCCTACAAAGAAAATTAATTTATTATTTTCTCAACAACACTCAAAATACTTATGTTTTTTCAACCTTTTACATTTTTTTGTAGAACTTTAATTCTTTTACCATAGTATATGTCACGCACTTCTCAGATGATCTTCCACCTTGCTAATGAAATAGCAATTTTGTTTCGTACTAAATCTTTTAATCACGCCAATAGTTCTTACGTAACAGCTAAATTAAAGCTGAGACTTCCGCGTGACCTAGACGAACTGCCCCATTTATTCAGGTCATTTCAACGAATTTAAAGAGAACGATGAAATTTAGACCGACGTATGGAATCAATTTATTTCAAATTATTTGAGTTAATGAATGCGTATCTTTACACATGTTTATCGTTTTTTAGGATTTATTGTTTCAATATAACATGATAATTACTTTTGTTATTTTGACTGGCTATGTTTCCATTGTTTTAAAAAGTATGTTTTATTGATTATAAACCAAGAAAAATAAAAAAAATTGAACGATTTTTTAATACAAAATATTTGTAATAATTGTAATAGAATGTGGTTGATAGAAATGATTGTATTTTTGTTTTAATAGTAAAATTAGAATAATTTTTAAAATACATGTACGAATAATGAGATTTTATCACGGAGCGACGATTAATATTTAACAATATTCTTTAATTGAATATATAATAAATTACCGGTAGAATAGAAAAAACAGTTGGCACATTGGAGACATGAATTAAATCTTTCATGTAAACTGAAATTAAAACATGGACACACAAGTCATTACGAAACAAGACATGTAATTTTTCACACTTTTTTCTTTTTCTTTTGCGAAAATACAACGTAAGGATCATACATCAACTCTACTAGTTTTGTTTTGACATTGATATAGATGCCTGCCATTACTTTCATGATATTTTGGAAAAGTAATTCAATCAGGTTTCACTTGTATCGGCATGAAAATTTTGTGATGCGTTAAGTTGTAAACCCCATTCTGACCCGGATTTTTCTCCACTATTCCTTCGGGTGGAGGTGGATTTATACGTAGGCGAGAATGTCATTACTTCCTTTGTTATTATCAATCTGGAATTTTTACTGCATGTAAAATCTACGATTTATTATGGAAATAATACGTAGATAACAGCTAGTATTGGTGAACTAACTTCTTTTATAAATATGATATCCACCCCTGTCCTTGGGCCCTTGATCGGAATTGATGGGATTACCCCTTTGTTGTTTCCAGAGAGTCTCTTACTTATTGCCCCCCACGTTATCATACGCAGTTTGCACCTACGTTTATGATAAGTTTATTGCTATGTTTCTTGGGATAGCTGAATTGTGCAACGATCCACACGCAGATGAAATTTAAGATTCAAAACATCAATTCTCTTCAAATTTTTAACCCGATCAAGGTTGTCTTCATTTTAATAAATCATTGTTCACAATAATTCTGAAAATTTTTATTACCAACGTGTGCACACTATAACATTTGAATATAATAATGTCAATCGTAAAAATATTATAATTAACTCAAACATTAAACACCACTGTTTTTATAATGTAAAACACACTAGAGACTAAACGAGGAAGAGACGAAAGGATGATAAATGGAGACAACGCGTGTTCCGAAGTTCTCAGGAAAAAAAATAACCCAAACACATCGAAGAAGAGAGCTATTAGCTAAGAACAGCGTGTCTCAAATTGTGATCCACGTTTTACTAGTGGCCCTCATTGTTTTCGTATATTGGTTCTCAGAGCAAAAAAAAAGAAAGTCAAAAAATTAAATTTTTATGCACATCGTAACACACAATACAATTGAGAGAAACAAACCAAGTTTGGATTTAACATGCAACAAGTGTATTAAATCATTTCATGACATTTTAAAAATCATATCACCATATCAACAACGTTTTCAACACCAAAATAAATATGTAGTCGCCGAACTTATTTCGAAATCTTTACACGGGTAATGAATATGATAATGCTACGCAGTATCCATCTGATCTTTCTCGTGATCTGAGTTACTATTTTATGACTATATATTATTTTTTATTGTATTCCTTCAGCTANGCCGAACTTATTTCGAAATCTTTACACGGGTAATGAATATGATAATGCTACGCAGTATCCATCTGATCTTTCTCGTGATCTGAGTTACAATTTTATGACTATATATTATTTTTTATTGTATTCCTTCAGCTAAAACTAACGTTGGATAGTTTGAGACCACAAAACAGTTATTGTAATAATCTGTTTTGCCATTATATTTCTATGTGCTCTCAACTTGCATAACGTTGGGTTATAATGTTAGTGTTACCACTCTCCTTTGATGACATCTCTGACCTTTTAGTGTTAAGAAAGAAGTAGACGATATGAAACCGTCAAATATAAACAGAATATTAAAAGAAAATAAAGTGGGCGATTTACAACACGAATTGATGTTTTTATCGGTAACCTCTACATATATACAACACTTAAAACATTCAGTACCTTACGGAGGAAAGTGATGTTCTGGGAAACCGACATCTATATATTTTCGGTGAAGACGCTGCCACTATTTTCTAGGTAATGTCGGTAAATCCAGAAGAATCTAATAATCTTTTGAAGTATTTAAGCTAAAAAGAATATGATTTGCAATGTAAATGAATTTTAGTGTCCATGGCAAATGTTTTCTCAAATTAGTTTTAAAATATTTGGATAAAATAATTGTTAATAAAGTACAAAAGATAGTAATAATCCCAAATAACTAAATTCATACTACAGAACTTATAAATAATTATTATTTCATAAAAAATATCAATTATTTAGCCTCGATTAATACGTAATGAGAAGTATGTGCGTAAGGAATGTAAAATTACAAGAAATACCTGACAGTGACAAAGGTTTTCCGGAGTAGTTCATATTCTCTACATGTAGATATCAGTTGTTTCAAGTAACATCATGCTTAACAGAAGGCACTATATATACCTTATTCAGAATATTTCAAAGTCCGACGCTTTTAATTATCTGACCAACGAAATGAAATCAAACAAAAAAAATACAGAATGTCCAATGAGTCAATACACATTCAAAACTACATCATCAGCAATACTATGTAACTATTTTAATTTAACATATATTATCCTGAACGCTTGAGAACCTTATCATAGCAACCCCCTCACAATTCAACTTATTTACAACACTTAGAAATAATAATTATTTTATAGAAAACTATCAATAATATAGCTTCAATGAATAGATAATGAGAATTATGTAAGAACTAAAATATCAGAATTTGATAATGGGGCTCTCGCTCTTTTTTATAAGATTTGTAAAACGTACAAATGCGCGTTTTAAAATGTACAAATGTATTTTTTTGAGATTTAATAAAAGGAGATTAGGAAACCTATAATGAAGAATTTCTTACAATTTGATTAACTCCCACGCCAGGTTTGATCTTAAGTTTGAGGTATAGACCGTTTGCATTACATTACATACATATTTTCGAAGTATAAATCAAGTATAAAACAAACAAAATAAGGGGAAATTGTGTGTCCTCCGAATGTAAGGAAAGAACCATCATATTTTTCATTAAATATTTATTTCAATAGGATAAATGAAAAAAATGAATGATATCCTTCCATTCTGATAAAAAGTGAAAAATTTCCTGTAGTTTCCATACAAAATAGCGTTTAAATATGCCCGCTGATGTTATGATTCTTAAATTTTATGAATGAAATGTCCCTGAGTTTTGGGTTTTCATTTATAGACCATTTGTGTTTTCACTTACGAAAACAAATAATTGTTTAATATTCGATAAATTAGAAAATATCATTCGATTGTGTTTTTATTTATAAAATAGCTGAAATTTTTCCGGAATACCTGGTGTGTAAAGTTAATGGCTGGGATGTTGCCGAAAATGCTTTTTATGGATAAAAACATTGTCAATCAAACAATATCATTTGATTTGTATTTCGACAAAGTTATTCACACATAATACCACACACGTGTTCCTCCTGAACCTTATGAAGTTAGTTGCAATTCATAATGGCTCTGATAAGCTTGTAAAAAAAGATATTCCTCAAAACAATCTTTCGTAAAATGTTTTCAAAAACTCATTCGCGCCAGTTGCAAATATTACTAAGAATGTGAAATAACTGTCACGTGTAGATGACAAGGAAATATACTTCTTTTCACACAATCCGTCATAAAGCATTCACTAGAACTTGAACATCTGGTGCTGTAAGTACTGGTACTTGAGAAATTACTCATGACAGTAGTAACCTACATTTGATTTGCATACAAAAATTACTTGTTAACTTCACTGGTCCATGAAACACTCTTGTCGTAACTAGTTGATGTGAAATAGCGAAATCTCTTGGTGAAGACAGAGTGTCTAGGCGTGAAACGTTTCATAGCGGTGGGTAGCGTCGCGAAGGAAGCGGTGAAGACATTGCACTGATTCTTTCCCAGAGTTGGAGACATAATGATCAAAAACTTCGTTTCACTGTCTAAAAATTTTCTAAAGTGGATCTCAGACAACCAAAGAGAGGAACTTAGTGAGAATGCGAGGTAAAAATCAATTCCTATGTATGCTTACCAATTCTAGGGAAACACTTCCGAGAAAAGTTATAAATCTTTTGTAGAGTGAAATGAACCAAGCACAAGAAGCACAGAACGTCAGATGCCCTATGCATAAACATTGATTACAGAAAAAGTTAATATTGAATAAATTGTCTGAAAACACTTTATTTGAAATATTCTGAAAAATCACCTCTTGGATGACATGTTTCATAAATGATTCACTTAAGTTCTTTAATATTCTGCATTGGAACTTTGACAACGTAACGCACACACTTCTTTCTATAGACAGGACAAAGTCTGCCAAGACAGTCCCAAAGTCTTACTAAATCACACTTTCCTCCTTGTCCCACACTTCGATGAGAGTGTTTGTTGACCCACGAATCCGAAGCTAGGTTGGAGGAATCTTTTAGAGATGAGAGACCTAACGGTGAGGTGTGTAAGAAGTTTTGGAGTTTTTCCAAACTGAGAAAAGAGTCAAAGAGTTGGGCTTCGTATAATAGGTGTTATATTTAATGTGTTGAAAATATTTGAGGGTATCTAGGTCGTTTCGATTTCGGTCGCATTCTAATTCCGATTGTGAAATCATTCAGGAAAAAAAATCAGAATGGATTCTAAAATTGAGTTATCGTAGATATAAAGTCTCTTTCTCAAAGAATAAACTAATTTCTGAGATGAAAGTTATGAAAAAAGTCTTCATTGTAAATGTACCGTGCATAATTAGTGCAAATTAGTAGCTGCAACACAACTTGTGACAAAATAAAATAAGAACTGAAAATCTGTTTGGTATAGTAGGTGCAATATTTACGTATTATTTATGAATTACATTAATACGAATTAAACTTATGCCATAGATATTTTGCGTTATCGCGAATAAGAAAAAGACTTTGCGTTTTTCATTATAGCACTGTTGTCCGATTGCCAAACGAAATTATTACGCGTCCTAGAATAGTCTCCAATGGCGACCGATAAATCTTTTGAATCTTTTTCTTTTGAAGAGTCGTACGCCATGGAGTTCGCACCTGGACACCCCACTGGGGGGGAGAAAAGACCCGTTCATTCTCTCGGTTGCTCGTCGAACGAATGCACTTGCCGGCGACAAGACGTCGTAAATAGCTCTCGCCTTTCGCATCGAGTAAAAATCTCCGATATCACAAACGGATATCCAAAACTCACTACTTATTATCAATTATCATTAGTATATATAAAAGATAATGTGGTTTCAATTCATAGCCATATTGACAATATTACTCCCCGAATACAAAAAAGCGTATGAAAATGATTTTCGATAACAAATTATTGTTTACAGTTTAAAGTTTACTCCAGGAATTGTCCAAAATCTCATGAACAGAATCACAGTATTATACAGTAAATGGTCATTAAAATTTTCTTTATGAGTTAAAAAGATCAAAACTTCAATGTTGAAGCACAATTTTTCAGTCCATCCACTTATCTCAGTTTCTGTATCTGGGAGGAAACGTAGCAATTATTTACCAGTCAACGTAACTGCCACATCTGCTCCACATGGCTGCCAAAAGCACGGGGCCATCTCAGGTTAAGTTGCTCGTTTTCCGGGATATCGTTCCAGATGCATTGGATTTGTTTAGACGCTTTCTTGGTCATATCTTCATGCATTATTGTAATTTTGAAATATTTGAAAAACCATCGTTAATTCAGATATAGGTTGTACATTTTCCGAAGAGCGCCGTGTCCCTGGCTACCTGGGATACCGACTCAAGTGGTCCGTCTCTTAATAGCAACTTATATGGAGACGTTGAGTAACCTATTGATTAATCTCTGATTGAAAAATTGTGTTATTTATAAAAACATTGCAAATATTTTTGTAGTTTTTGAAATATCTAAAAACTAATCAAAATTCTACTATGCAAGTGAGAATGTAAATTGCACATATTTTAATGTAATTTTTTTCTTGATTCTGTGATGCAATGACATCGTACAAATGGTGTCTTAAAAGTTATCTGATTCGAAAATTGTGGCGTTCATAATACATCTACATTTATCAAAAGCATTTGAAATTTTGTATTTAAGCTGAATATAAGTGCAACATCATTGATTTAAAAGTAAATAGCTTTTGTTGGCAATAATTAGTTCGCAAATAATAAAGTTCGCAAATTTTGACGAAACTATGAATTGACCTTCACTTTTTTAAATCGACAGGACACATAGAGAATTTAATTCTTGTTGGATCGCAAATAACTACATGAACATGGAAATATTGCGGTTTTATAGTATATACGCAGGATAAAGTAAGCTTTTTATTTCAATGGATTATATTGATTTCAAAATTTAGATTTTAGTAAAATCACATGACTGTACAATATGTTACGAGATACAATTTTTTATACTAAGTAAGAAGATTATTTATTTTAATGCAAACATAATGTTGGGGCATGTTGTTTTACTCAGTTTAGAAAAGTGAGCACTGTACTATATGGGAACCCTCCACGATTCACAATGCACTTTCCTACTCTGGACAACGCTGACAGTCGTAAGTTCCGCAACATCATTTTTATGACGACGGTTGCTGTACTTGTTGACGTCATGTTTTGACCTGGCAAGTGCTCACGAGCGTCGTTCGTATGAATAAAGCCTATCTTCAAGTCAGTTGGCAGAAAATTTGCGCGAAGTATTGCTATTCTCGAATCTTGGTTAATGTATGCGACACATAGCTAGTACATTCTGACTCATATTTGGAACAATTGCTAAGGAAACTATCTTATCTATGGGCTTTACTGCGATTTGAAAACTGCACTTCCGAATTCATATATTCGGTTGTCTTTATTTAAAGATTAGTGCATGATGGTGCATGAACTCTAGCTTTATAACAATGTTTCGCGATATTCGCCCTCTGCTGGGACCGACATTATGTGGCAAAAATTATAAAGATTAAATTACTAAATGATTGATAGAGGAGTGTTACTTTATGGTAGTACGTTAAATCACTGTATCCACAACTTTTATCATTGAATATTCAATAATAGAAATACGAAAAAGAGGTTGAATTCATACATAAAACTATTAATCTAAACATAGAAATCTCTTAGATTGCGGTGAACCTCACCGCCAGGTAACAGATTAATCATGTTACGTCGAATGAAAGGGAGTCGCCTCAGATGAGGAGTTTAGTCTCTACGAGACCACCTCAGAGGTCTTTGGGTTTCACAAGTTGAATGAGAATGGTAGACGGTCCCGGGTGGCGAACGGGATGGGGCAGTCGGTAGGCGCATGAGCGCGCTGAGCTCAAGGTCCCGGGTTCGAACCCCGGTCCCGTCTCCCATTTTCATTCGACGTAACATGATTAATCTATTAATCTAAAGTTTGGTTTTCCGGATTTTCCCAGATTAATTCGGAATTCCCGGTTTAATCCCGGATTTCATCTGCGACCAGGAAAATACAATACATCAGAAAAATTAATAGTAAGTGTAAAACACAATTTCCGAGTACTACTCGCGGAGGAGTGGTTGCGTCGTCAACAGCCAGGTGAAAATTACGACAGACTGGCACTCGAACTTGGTAACTCTTGCTGAGGCCGCAGATGTGCTTCCCATTGCACAGTAGTACAATGGTTCTACAATGTCTTCGAAACTCGCTGAGTGGAAACAAGATTGTGTTCAAAAAGGGCGGGAAGGAAGAATATATTAACTTTTGCTTCAACTGTCATTACACGAGTACCTATAAGAGAGTTTAAAATGGCTAAATGCAAAATTTAACATTGTGGAAACACACGTGTTTCCAAAGCGTGTGGTGGAAAGACGGAAGTTAAAAAAGGTTTTGTGAATAACAAACTCGTGGACGTATCAGACATTTCACAAAATATGTGAATGTGTATTAAAAATCATATGCAAAAATGGTGTAAACTGAAGAGTATTTAAAAAATGTAACATGAATTTCTTCACACAGCGCCAGACATGAGCGCCGCACCTTATTACACGCTGACGAAACTTTATTTAAAAGCGTTTAGTATTCTTAAAACGCGGTTATATGGATATTTGTTGGATTTAAAGAGTATCTCGAATACCTCTGAAGAAGCGCGTGAATCAGAGGAGTTATTGTCTAATACAGTTACTGATTATATTATTTGTCCGAATTATCTTCTGATTTGGTTACATCCCCCTGAAGACAAGATTTTAATAAATGGAATAACTTTTTTGTCTTGTAAAGTAATTAAGTAGGAGTTGTTACGCGATACAATTTAATTAAATAATATCAATTTGATATTAGACCAAACGTACTTAAAGTGAATTTAAAACCTTAGTTTAATATATCACAGGAAAAGTGTAAAGCAATGCAAATAATGCACAACTAATATTATAAAATGTAAACTTAATTAAATTTTAGGTCCTGCTTTCTTATGCGTTTCTGATAGAGCTTTATTTTGAGAGAGAATTTTTCCCATTTTTCGTAATCTGGGCTTTATGACAACTAAAGGTTACTCTTAAATCTCTTGAAAACATTAATGAATTTTACGTCTTTGTCCCCAAGTTTTAATGAACTTTACGACTTTTTTTTTCTGGAAAGACAATGATGGCTTAACTCCTTGATTCGGCATGGAAACTTATCTTCACACCTCCAGACAGAGTTATGATCATTTTCGGACAACAGTAGCCAGATGTCTATCCTTCAGAACGAACGTTCGAAATCATTGTAATGTTTGTCAATTTTTGTAAGAGATCAAGGACATTGAAATTATTTAGAACAGTAAAATAGTAAAATCGTATGTGGTAATATGTTCAGGAATGTGTGTGTAGAAATGAAAATGTTGTTCTACCACATGTAATTATGCTGATGCTTATGCCCTTGGGGACACGTTATATACGATCTTCGAGTCAATTGTACCAGTGCTGCTGGTAAAAAAAGCGATATAAACATTTTTTTAAATTAATATAATACTACTAAACGAGCAATTGTGTAATTGAATATAGGGGCATTCGTTTCTCGAAAAAAAATCTCTGTAGATTTGTTGAAAATCATAGTTTAGAGTATTAGAGATGAAAAGTGTTCTAAAACAAGGCACATTTTGGTACGTACGTCTAACAATACCAGCGGTATTGTGAATGAATGTTTGACTCTAATTCATCAACGAGTCAATCCATTNTCTAATTCATCAACGGGTCAATCCATTTTAAATGATCCAGAAAAAAATAAAGTGTCGCTGCACCCCGTCAGAAAAATTTTATCTTTTGTGTGATGTTTTTAGAATTATTGGAGAGTTGAAAAACAAAATAAAAGAAATAGCATGTCTGGTTTAAAATTGCGACCATTTTCGTTCTTCCGCGAGCACCGTTTTTGGTTTTTGTAAGCGTTCACGTAAGGTGTAATATCTCAAGATTGATTTGGTTTAGCGCCTTAAAATTAGTGACATTGTATTTAGCTCATTTTACTCTATAGTTTGAACATATATTTTATTTATATAGCTACCTGTCACTAATCGATTTCGGGTCTTGAATTAGACGTTTGAAAATGAATAAATTTGTGTTTTTCGAAAGCAATTTCCTAATAGAAGGGATAAAGTATCAGACTTCAATCTTTTTGTGCGTATACATGCATATACATAGATAATGTTTACAGAATTTCATCCTTTCTTCTTTCCATGTTATGACCTTGCAAAAATTAAATTTTTTCAAATTTTGAAGGCTTATAACTCTGTTAGGGGTCCTAATAAAAATATTATATTTACAGAATTGAAAGATCTCTATGATTATAAACTACTGTAAAAATTACAACTTTGAGATTTAACTGGAAGCAAAGATATTATTTTCAAAATTTTACTAAAACGCTTCTCTTTGGCGTATATGAATAGTCAACTTTAAAACCCCAGAAACACAAGTTTGCTCTTATAAAATACAAATAATAATTTAGCAACTAAGTATCAAATATAACAAATGAAATTGTTATAAAAATAAACTTGATATTTGTTTATAATTTTATTGACAAATTACAGGTGTGCTCACAATGTACTCACACTATATCAGTATGGATATTTTGGCAGAAAACTTTCATGAAATAAATTTTTGCAAACTTTTCAATTGGCCTATGTCTATGCCTATGCCTATGCCTATGCCTATGCCTATGCCTTTTCATCCGATCAATCAAGTGAATCAGTTTCCGAGTCCTTACGAGGACGTCTTTCACTCGACCGAAATGAACAAACCAATATGAACATCAATATTTCATGCGATCAATTCCAAACTACCCAAAGAGATCATATTCGTGGAAGATCAGATAATGAAAATCAAATTCTGACTGATTTCTTCTTCCACCTGATATTTTTGTCTAGAAAACCAAAGGAAGAGTGAACTTGGCAAACAGTGGAGAACGGTGACGTCACTCTAAGCTATCATCACCTCTAGGCCAAGGCTAGTCTACAGGCTGTGGAGAGCATATAAACATAAAATGACTCATTTAAGTTATTCTAAATTTATATACGTCGAGAAAGATCCTGGTCGTTTATGAACTAAATTTAATAACTGTTATAAAAACCTGTGAAGGTTAATGTGTGAAGTATGGAACCTTGTGAAATCGTTTAGTGGCGTGTGTTGCTTAGTGATTATTTATTGTAACTAGAGAGTATGATGACAAGAGTAGATGTCTGTCTTAACCAGTCACTCTAGCGGAAGATTCAAAATACGAGTAAATGAAGCTCTCATGTGGCAATGACAATTGACAAGAAGATGTTTGAAAGGGTTACCATAATTACAAATGTCGGCTTATAAATTATCCAGTAGAGGGAAATGTAATATACGGAAAAGATATGACAAAAGAGAAAAGAATAAGGCAAAGAGAATGGAAACTATTGGAGCCAAACTAAAGGAATTAGTTCAAGATTTAAACTCAATTTTTGAAGTGTGATGAACATTAAAATAACACCACCTATTGAGAACAGAGTTATTCACTCGCATGTTTTTGCCATCATGTGATATGACTCTTGAAATTATGAATGTTTATTTTCTGTTTGTGATCATTGCTTAGACAAAACTACAGTTACAGTTTAGTTAAAGAGGGAAAAGTATTTCCAACGCACTGCGACCAGTGTTTGATTTATTGTGCTTCCCCTTTTTTTATTGTAGTAAATAAATGGAAAATGTAGAGTGCTATTGAAGCTTATCTACATGGAGCGATGGGAGGTAGGGCTTAGTAGGCTATTGTTGGTAGGTGGGCCGCTTAGCTGGGTTTACCAACAACTTGACCCAAGTGGAGGGGTTAGTAGGAGAAGTTGGTAATAGTAAGAGTTAATGATACTAGGAGCAGTAGGAAGTGGATAGAAAGTGGAAGCAGAAGGAGCGTTCACTTTTCAGTAGTCTCAGACATATGAACTGGGACATTAATGAGAAAAGGTACGTATTTTTTTCTGGCCTCACCGGGAATTGAACCCGGAATGACTTGGTGATGAGCCAGAAAGCTAACACCTGAGCAACCGTAGTGGCTTGTGCTTCCATTTGTGCAAATGAGTGAATGTTGTAGTGGAATGACAGAGGAAACAGGAGTGCCCCGAGATATCCTATCACGAACCCCACTTCGTCCACCACCGCAAATCCTACTTGGATCAGACAGAGCTTGAATAGACAAAGCTAACTTTTTAGTTGTTGTTAGAGGTTGTTACTGATTTTACTGAAGACTTACCAAAATACATAGAAGTGAGCTAAACAAATTTGTTTAAAGTGATAAAAATAGTCGAGTATAACGATATCTTTTTCCGTTTTCCAACCTTATTTATTATCAATTTTTGAAATTGACTAACAATGTGAAGAAAGTATTTATTCTTTAGTTTCAGTTTATCAAATCTCGAGGTGAAATGAAATCTGGGTATGGATTGCGTCCTATTGCGAATTTCAAAACTGTTTTTAAAACTTGTCAATTAGCATAAACAATTATATTATAAGTGAACTTTGGTTTTGGAAGGAATTTTTTCCATTTCTGTTCACAAATCCAAAACATAGTAGTGAAACTCAAAAATTAAACACTATTGCCGTCGTTATCTTACCTCGATTTTCCTTTATGACAATTTTTGTAGTATTCTAGGGTTGAAATTAACCTTTTCAGCGAAGCAGTTCGATCATTTCTAACAGAGAAAAATTACGATGTCAGGCTTAAGTTGCGACAAGTATAAATAATTGTATTTACTTTCAGAGTTATTTTAGGTTTCTCTCCTGATGCTAATCCTGGCTTTTCTCCGGATTACGGAGATTCTTAATGCAAATACTGGGAATAACCATTGATATTTTAACAGAGAGTAATGTAGGTTTTTTCGTCTTTGTAGATAAAACATTTGCCAGTGGCACATTTAAGAAGATATTGTTTACAAATAATATCAGTTCTCTACTTTATCGAAAATTTATTCCTTTCTGGAATAAAAGATGTGAATATCATAAATAAAATATTCTCATTAATTGCATTCAAAATTAATATAAAATAATAAATTAATGTATGATTCTATAAAACACACGATTAAAAAATCGCCCATCTATCGATTCATGCCTATTCATTTACTATCCACTTCTTTTTTAATATAAAATATGTAATTAATTGAATGAATAAATAAATAAAAAAGAGTGGTGAGAAAACTAATTAATATAATAAACGTACGAAAAAAATTGTACATTTTGATGTTAAGTTACGATTTTCTTCAATGTGCAAATATTTACATGAATTTCCTTCATTAAAAATATCATCAGAGTGAAAATAGAGTATCCAGAAATATTGCATACCCTTCATCATATTCGTTTCAGCATTTTTGACAAAATTCTCTATAGTATGGTGTATAGTTCAGTGTTTCTTCATGCAGAAACCCAGTTGGAAACAATATGCTTTTTTCTTCACTGAGATACTTTGGTCAATATTTTAATGTAACAAATAATTATTGTTATTTGTTCATCACAAGAGCATGAGAAATAATTTTAATATTGAAGTAGGTTTGTATAGAGGTCAAACCATGTCACTCGTCTTTCGCGGGTATTTTATTAAACACCAAAAAATCCACATTATTATACAAACTCATAATATCCTATAAAAATGTATATCTTGCATAGGATATAAGAAAAGCTACCGCAGCACCTAAATCAGGCAGGACGAGACCTGAAGCACTCGGGCATTGCTTCTACAATTCTTTACAAGAAGTTGTAATTCTGTGAATTGAATTTTTTGGTAGTACGATGCAAAATTCGGGGGAGACCTAGAGAATTATTTTTCATTCACACACGTTCTACATCAATTTACATACTTGTGTTCATACCATACCTATTTGGTATTAACATATTAAGCATAATTAAAAAAATGGAAGGAATGAATGTATTAAAAATGTACATATACACACTACAGGGGAAGTCAGTAGAAATGTAAAGCTTAATTCAATTAATTGAAAAATATTGAACTTCCAAAAAAAAAAAAGTAGATGAAAGAATTAACTTATCTTTCAATGAGAAAACATCTTTTGGAATAAATGAAGTTAGTTCGATCGAACGTGGAAATTGCCAATAGCAGAGGATCTCCATTTCTACGATTCTTTTAATCNCAAAAAAAAAAAAGTAGATGAAAGAATTAACTTATCTTTCAATGAGAAAACATCTTTTGGAATAAACGAAGTTAGTTCGATCGAACGTGGAAATTGCCAATAGCAGAGGGTCTCCATTTCTACGATTCTTTTAATCTTGAGAAATCCCACCTTGTAAGAACTTCTTGTGGTAACCTATACATCGGTTGTGAGTGACACTTTTCTGCTTTTAGTACGTCAACAGACACATTGCAGGATTTGAAGGCATTCATAGTTAGATCGAACATTGGGAGCTTGAAGTGCATCAGAGATCAACTAAAGTGCGTGAGCGAAGCGGATTAGAGAATTTGTATTAATATCTTTCGCTGCTTTAATTATAAAACCTAATTTCATGCGTGGTTACAAATTTTCTCGGCAATATAGGACTCTACCAGATCACATTGTATAGCGTAACCAATATTTTAAGATCTGTAGCCGGTATCGTATGCTACGGTTTCAAATCCATCCATAAACAAAATGAATGTTATGAACTTTAACGATCTCCAGTTACGGATGTCCAAAGTATCGGCAGTCAAATGACATAGTTTGTTGATTTTAGGATGTCAAGTTATTTTAGTTACTTGTGTAAATCTTAGGCAACTTATGTCAGCTAGGAAATATCACACATGAAGCTTTTAAATTATTTACATTTCCTTTTCCTATGTTCTAAAACGATTAAATTTTTTGTGACAATATCATGAATTTATCATGAACAGTGGCGATCACTTTCAATTCCACGGTCAACTTCCTCCTTACTTTGGTTTCGTGTGAAGCGGATCCAGCATTGTGAACAGTTAATTTTATTTGCTTCAGTTTGAAGTTGATTCTGATAGGTTCTTTACGCCATCATTGTTAGATTTGCATTAATTGCATCCGGAGGTTAAGTAACCATTCTTCTCTAGAACTTCATACACTCGACTTTACGCTCATGTTTAAAAACCTATATATTTTTTGGAAGAATTTTTGAATGTAGGTTCAGAAATCTGCACAGTAGTTACCTATGTAATCCACTGCACAACAAGCAAATATTCACACATACATACAAATGTCAAAAAGTCTTGATGATATTAATTTTCAACATAAGTGACCTGATTGTGAATCAATATAAAATGAATATTGAATTAAGGGCAAAAATAGGTAAACTGTAAAATTATTGATGATATTCCAGCATAATTATTATGAATTTTTGCCTTGTTAATTTAATTATTTCCTAGAAATTCTAGAAAATCTGTCAATATGTTATGCACTTGATCTTAATGTTCAATGACACGAAGCTTGGGTGGCTGACGATTTGGGAAAGAACTGTCACGTCATCGTTCAAAGGCCGAGAAAATTGTAGGAAGTGTTTTCAACTACCTGCTTCAATTTTCTCGGCTTTTGAACGATGACGTGACAATCTATTAATCGCTTGTTGGAGATTATAGGAAGTGTTTTCAACTACCTGCTTCAATCTCCAACAAGCGATTAATAGATTGTATAATCGATTATCAGTCAACCCTAGAATAAAAGATATGTTACGTGAATGAATTCGGTCGTTTTTAGAAACATAAATTGGTTATACTGTTAAGGGCTTATACTTTTGTCTTATCATTTTCCAATAGTTGCGTTTTCATTTAATTCTGGAGATTAAA
Organism: Laupala kohalensis; assembly: GCA_002313205.1. Taxonomy (NCBI): domain Eukaryota; kingdom Metazoa; phylum Arthropoda; class Insecta; order Orthoptera; family Trigonidiidae; genus Laupala; species Laupala kohalensis. The sequence continues at coordinate 475,667 of NNCF01129131.1, read as the reverse complement.
CATTTATTAAACTTGAGATCTGTCCACATTCGTAGTAAAATCCAACCGCTTGCTATCACCTCAAATGTAGGATTGGGAAGGAAAACTTGACTGAAAAGAAACGCGGAATGTGGTGTTATCCCCTTACAGACTTGCACCTACTCTATACCACTATTAGTGGACGACTATGATATCTGAATTGACACCATATTGAAATGGCCTGTAAAAAGTTTTACTAACAATTTCCGGATCGTTCTACTTACTTGCATTCTCTCTATTAGACTATATGTGGTGGTCTATTGAGATCATCAATAATTAGCCTAGCAGCAACAATTCATCCATATGGGTCTTTAAATCCCATAAGCTGAACGCAAACTTGTACTTAAACGGCAGCGTGAATTTTTGTTGTTGTCGTATTTGTAAATGGGAAATGCGTGCTATTGAAGCTTAACTACATAAAGCGATAGGAGGTAGGACTTGGTTGGTAGGCTATTGTTAGTAGGTGGACCGATTAGCTGGGTTTACCAACAACTTGGCTCCCCTTGGAGGGATTAGTAGGAGTTATTGATACTAGGAGTTATTGATACTAGGAGTTATTGATACTAGGAGTTATTGATATAGGAGGTGGATAGGAGGTGGGGAGTTCGCTTTTCAGTAGATCTGGGACAATGTGAAAAGCTACAAACCTTTTCAAGCCCCTCTGAGAATTGAACACGGAATGATTTGGTGATGAGTAAGCACGCTACCATCTTAGCCACTGGAGGGGTACGTGTGATAGTTATACTTCTAAGTAGCCCCGAACGCAATGGATAATGTCGGTCGTTTTCGTTATTTTTTACTTGTTACTCAGGAGTTTTTAAGAGTAAGAACTCTTTAATCTCTCCTATAGGGGTATCGTGCANACTTGTTACTCAGGAGTTTTTAAGAGTAAGAACTCTTTAATCTCTCCTATAGGGGTATCGTGCACACCATGTTGCCTCAACGTGGACATAACAGGGGAGAATGAATATTCAAATCACAAAACCTGAAAAATGTGAACTCGATCGGCCTTTTTCAATTTTTTAAATGTTCTTCTCTTTCCATCCCCGCTTTAGGGGTGCACAGAAGACAATTTTTCAAGGGGAATTGAGACAAAAGATATGAGGACTGTCACTCTTCATTTCAGTGGTGCCAAAATTGTCGATTCATAATTGACATGTCATTTTTGAAATTTTTATGTTATCCTCTTCCCTACGAGTGTATTGTGAACTTAACCGGTATCGGAAGTGTCAAAATGCATTTCAGTTGCCCGAAAATAAGCTATTCAACTTTATATCGGCCTTTCTCGATTATTTTTACGTATCATTCTATTTTCAACCCCTACGAACGGGGTGTTCCCAGAGTGCCTTTTGCCAGTATGTGAACAATGTTTGGTTGAAATTGCTCCAGGCAATTCGCATTTATTGTGTAACATAAACAGATATATAACCACATCCAATTATGTATAGACTACATCCCATATTCAGTCAGTTTGTATTTTTACTTTGTCAGGTGAAAAAAAAGAAAAGAAAAGAAGAATCACCATTGCTTTTATCAATCCTGATGTATTGGTCCTGTTAATCACATTTTCTTGTGAATTGGTTCCGCAATAATTACGTATTCATTATTATGGGTTCGCAAAAATGTTTACTCGATCTCAATGAGAAAGTTATTGAAAAAGAGATTTGTAAGTTATTTCTTCGAGTTAGACGTTCTCACGTATTTCCGTATTTCGGAAAGAAAGCGTTTCGGAAGGAAAGGAAAGCAGATTTACTTCTGAAAGTACAGGAATAGCAAGTAGAATGTTTGGGTGACTATTCTTGTGTTCCATTCCGTATTTTTAGTTCTTCTCGGGACTGACGTTCTTCATAGTAAGGATCTATTGTGGCAAGAAAGGGACGAAAAGTTATCTTTACAGAACTAGAAATAAACTGCTCTCAGTTTTGTGAAATGTTCGGTTCAACTTTCTCTGAGCTATTTGGAACTGAAACGACGTTAACGACGTCGTAAAAAAGTTCCCTCCCTCTAGCCAATCTCTGTCGCTCCCCCCTTGAACTCCTTTCTCCACAGTCACCCTTTAATAATGTGAAACACTTGCATGAGTAAAGATCTGAGAAGCAAAACATGTGTACTCTACAAGTGAGAGACACGATGCAAAGAGGAAATAATTTAGAGCACGGAGTAAAAAACGTTTTAATAAAACACAATTTAGACAGAATTATTGTTTCACTTGCTACTCTGAACACAATAAGAATTAATTTAAATTTTAATACTAACGAGTGTAAATATCACAAGTATGTTATTACAATATTTTCGCGCATAATTTTTTATCTTTTCTAAACAAATTCTAGTAAGAAATATTTTTTTTGTACAGAAAGTCCAATTCTATTATCTCGGAATTTCCGTATATTCGCGGATTAAAGCAATCTAATTTACACTCAATTACTTTACACGCTTTTAATATTATTTAATTTAAATTATATGCCTCAAATTTAAACTCAAATTACTACAAAGATCAAATTTTTACTCAGCGATGAAATAGGATTATTATGAAGAAAAATATGGGAGATGCATGAATCTGTGAGTGTTTAGTACCAGTTTTTCAACTTCTACCCTTCCTCCTCGAAAATTAGAAGTTACAGGAAGTTCGAAAAGGAAGTAATCGATGATCTAATCCAGGGGTCGGTAATCTGCGTTTCGGTCATGATATACTGAAAAGGTTTTGAAATGAAAAATGAAGAAACACCTCCTTTAGGGATCGACTCCTCTATGTTGAGTGTTCGCATGCCTCTGTTAGCCTCCAGTTCTCCTCCACTGCGCCATTTCCTTCATTATAACTTCGCATTGCGTAGGAAATAGTGACAAAAATATAACCACCATTAGAGGTCCTGTAGGTATAAAAGAGAACAAAAAATACTAACTTTTTCTACCTTTTCTATTTTTTGAAGCAAAAATTACTAAACCGAGAGAAAATGAATTTCACTTTAATATGGTTTCAGCAGTATGGGTTCCAGAGTCTCGTAGATTATAATATAAAATACTAGAAGAACTACTCGGCGTTGCCCTGAATTTTAAAATGAATTTAAAAGGTGGGCATTCAAAATTTTAAAACAATTCACTGATAAAACAAAAAAATGTTTTTTTTGCTTTTTTTAAACAAGCAAACAAAAATTACATCGATATTTTAAAAATATTGATACTGAGAATTGATATATTTTACCCTACAGTGGATATCAAAGCATCCGACAACGGGTCAGGATTTTTTAGCTCATTTTGCCCGGCGTTACTTGGAGATCTAATGCCATATTCTGAATTCATTCGTTTCCATATTTCTCTACTTTATTTGTATTAATTTTTCACTTTTACTAATGAAAGAAATAAAGTCCTCTAAGGAAATCTACAAAAATCCACATATATTACAGTATTGTATGATAATATGAACGTAATTACGAATTATTTTAAAATCCAGGCAAAGGAAAATAGACTTAACACAAAAAGCGTAATAAACAAAGCTTGTAGTTCAGACCTCTGAATTGTTTGGTTGTCATTTCACTTTTTGGTTGTGTTCTTGAAAACGATGTTCTTAACAGACTTTATATAACTTTGCTTCAGTCACGTAAATTGTTCAGTGGATTGTCCGCCTCATGTAACGTAATCGAACTCTGGTGGATACATTAGTAAGTTTAATTCTCAACAGTTATGCGAGTGAAGATTCATATTTACTGATTAGCAACCAATTTTAATTTACTCCTGATCTTGAAGTTCATCAATATGTACTATTCTTTGCAATTTCATTCCAATAACTCTTAAGAAATTTCGTATAATTTAATGGATTTCTCGATTTCCATTCAACAGACATTCCAAATAATTCACTTGTATTAGTATGTGTATGGATGAGTATGGATGTGTATGGATGAACGAGAAAAGTTATTTATGCAAGCATTGAACGGAGAAGCCCCCAGTTCCGTTGATTTCTGCTGTCTAAATCTTTGCAGATACATTAACACTATAGGGAAAATAAGACCTCAAATTACTCTACAGAAATGTTTGAAAGTCTCCCTGGATAAATTTTAAAAAGACTAAATCACAAAATAAAGACTCGAAGGACGTGCGCGTGGACACACTACAAAAACAAAAAACAAAAAAACAGTAAAGCATTCAATAATTAAAAAAATAAGAATATTACATAAAACATAATATGACAAGAGTCAAGAAAAATTTATTGATGTTATAAAAACTTGCGGACACGAAGAATGGGAAATGTGCCAATAGACATCTGGTGATAACACAACGAAAAATTACTTCGTCAAAACTTCTATCGATCATTAAATTGTACTCCTCCATTTTGGCTCATTGGTTTTCAATGAATACGTGAAAAAAATTAAATTGTGCCAGAAAGCATTAAGAAACTGTATGAGCACATGGAGGACAATAATCACCATAGAGATGCAAGGAACCATTCCATCCGATTAAAATACCCTTCCTCCCCTAAAAATTGGAGATAACCGCGGGCCAGTGTTAGTGTACCATGATAACGTGCCAACTGAGTATAGATTAAAACGTCATTATGAGTAATAAGACACAAAAATCATTCATTTACGTAATTTCATATTTTAATCAAATAATTTTTAAAGTATCATAACGCGATAAATTTATGAGTAATCTACATTATAATACTTAATATTAACTATAATTTGAAGAATTGAAACGCACATTGTTCTGTTATTAAAATCAAGTTTTATTCTTTATCAGTGTAAAAGGCAGGAAATCGCGCAGTAGGATTATGACAGAATCGCGCGCTTTTAATGATGAATTTGAAAAGATTCAATCTAGTGTTATCTTTTATAACTTTGGGAATTGAATTATACATGGATGAAACTCTACTAAGAGCGCAGAGAAATTCTGGTACTTTTCTTTCTGTGGTGGTTTACGAGCAGAAAGCGTATATTGTATGTAACATGAAACGCGTGCTTCTGAGAACGTAGCTCTCTCTTGTTCCCGATGTTTAGAGTTGCAGAAGAACTCTGCCGCAAACTCCTTCAATGGTCCATTACTTAAAAATATATTTACGCCTATGAAATCTAGTTTCATAAAAAATTTTGTGATAGCGAATTTTTAAAATTTAACATTCATATTTAATCTCTCTATTTCATGGACGTCTTTATACAATAATATTCGTATGTGTCCTTGGACGTTGTCTACGTCTCTTCTGACGTATTCATATACAATCCTGTATTTTGATCTATTAACAATTATATTTTATCTGTATTCTAATAAGTCTATTATTTTTTCATTTTTATTTAATCTATTTTTACTCTATTCATCTCCTAATCTTCTATTCCTCCGCATTCTTTCACGATCTCTAATTTCTCATATTTTGGTAAATAAGTCACTATCGAAATATCGCACCATCGGAATCAATATTGAGCGTACAATCTGATGCAACGAATTATTTCATTTCGGAAATAGTCACTTCTTTCCATATCATACATTGAGCAACCCTAAAGCAGACGACTTACCATCACTACATGTATACATATTTCATAATTTATATTTTCTATGCGCTCCAGATACATGGCGAATTTTACATGGATTGTCATTATTCCTAACCTGTGTTGGCTTGAGCTATTTCTTGTTTTTGTCTGTGAAACGAATGTCGTGAGTGTACAACGAACGTATGTTTGACGACTTTCTCTGATCAAGATCATACTGTACGCAGTACTTTAATGTCGTGAAGAATTAATTCACTGGGTCACGTAAATATGAGAAACATCGTTCTACGCGTTGATCATGTCCTCCCTGCTGGAAAGAATATTGTTCTATTCTAAATTAACAAATGGTTTTGACAAACGGTTTATTATTTCTTATGTAATGTATTTGTATAATCACCTCACCATTTATTACTTGATTGAACTTGAGTGCATTGGATTCACTTCTATATTATATTGCACGTGAAATTAAATTATAGTTTGGAAAGAACAAAGAGAAGTAGAGGCGATGACTAAGACTTGTAGATGTTGACACATTTGAAACTGTTTTTTATTTTATTTTTGGTCTATGGGTGTATTTAGGCTGTTGTGGTTTTTACATGACTATGTGACAAATGTTCCAACGTAGTATCTTCCTTAAGTTCATTACGTATGCGAGCTGTAAAAACCGAACCTGAAAAATGATTTATTTGCAGTCTGACAAATTTTAACCAAGTCGTATTTTCACAAGTGACGGTCTTCAGGTGTTTCCTTCCTGAAGGTCTCGAATGAGTCAAAATATTTCACAAGCTGACAAATATTTTGAAGGAGACTTCCATGATAAACCGATGTGTATGAAAAAGCGGACACTAGAAAATGACGTATGTTACAGCCCAAATTGTGCTAATCTTATATCTTAGCTTTGGGCGGCATAATTGAGAAAAATATTCTGTCTGTGGCGTTATAGAATTTTTTCTGAATTTTTTTCTACAGACAACATGGTTCTATGATGAACGAAAAAACAGAATAACTTTCAGGGTGTGTTTGAATGCGCGCGTCAAGCGAGAAGCACACCGCTCACATACAAGGATACTTAGCTCAGCAAATATACCGCACATACGAGCCGAACTCTACCAGTCGGAGGAGGAGATACTCCATAGTTGCCTGTCCACCACCTACTCTCTGCTAAATGACCGTGTAATCCGGTCCAGAGAGATTCCCTGTTCTCTGACACGTTTGCCAGACAGGTAAACCCTGGTGAAAACATTGTCCTTGAATTTCATTCACTTCTTAACGACGCTACCACCCTGTCCAGAGTACCCGTTAAACACCCCCGCCTTCTGAACGCCTGTTACGGAGCTCCTCCGATGCGTGCTGGCTAGCCTGGGTTCCCGATGTCTGCTGCGTGTGACTGAGTAAGTGTTCATTAAACGTGTCATCTGTCTTCTGGAACTGGTGTATCTTTCTCCTTGAGATCTTTCCGCATAAATCGTTAAGAATAGGATAATAGGGAAACCTTGTCTAACTCCCCAAGATCGCGTGACTTAAGTCGCACCATAACCCCAACGGGAAAACAGTCTCACGACAATAACACTATCACCGAAACTTTTTATTTTTCTCTTTTTGACTCGTGTGAGAAACAAATTCAAAACCCTGTAAAATCCTTAAATCGTTTGTTGCTTTCTTGCATTTCTGAATGTAGAAGTTGTATAAAATTTAATTGTTGTAAATTTTATAGAAAATGCGTTTCCACGGTACTGAAATAAATACAAATTTTTGATGATTATTACATACAGATGTAATTTTAAGGTTTTTGACAACATGAAACCTCAAAAAAGGGGTGAGCTTTGTGAAAATTATATTTGAAATGTACGAACTATGTCAATGAATTATAAAACGAAGTTAAAAATGATTGTGTAAGTAAAGTTTGTTTGAAATTTGTTATTTTGATAACAGATTTAAGTTGAACGAAATGAATTAATAATTAAAATTTCTAGAGGATTAGATGTAAGCCGCAGGAAGAATAACTCTATAATGTGTCTGAAGGGACGGGAACCGAAAGGGAGCGTTAATTCATTCTCTTCCATAATCTCGCAACACCTTACGATATGCGCATAGAGTTTATGATTGAGTGTACTGCTCCACTATTTCTTAGCTTTGTCCCAAGGAGAAAAAGTAGCCAACATCACGCTCTTGCTGCTTGGAACCAGGAAAGGACCCGGTATTGATTCTAAAGCTGGCTGATTATACAGCAGTCGAATATAGTTCGACGTTTAGACGATGAAAGTTACACAACCTTTCCGAGATGCGAACCTCGATATCGAATCAGAGGCACCGCACTTTTATTTGCCCTTCGATCGCTGATTCAAACTAAATCACATCTTCGTACACGGGAGGTAAACAAACCTTTTTAATTTCATAACATAAGAGGACATCAGTTGACACTAGTCTATAATTTAAATAAGATGAGGGGTGCGGGATTTTTCATCACAACCTCAACTTCCAAGCTGACTACAAGGTCTACTCAACCTGCAGTACAAATTAGTACTGGGTCTATCCTGGGGTCAAACCGGCCGGAGCGACATTCTAACCACATTTCCTCCTCATAGTGCCGAGGCCTGGAAACTGTGTTACTCCGTGAGACACTTTGTTTTTATTTGGATGATATCTCCATGGACCACGAGTTGCAACGTCTTGGGTGCCCAACGTCTGCGAGGGGTAAACCGAGGGGCGTGATGTACTTTCCTCATCCTCTCTCCTTGGCAGCAGCTCGGATGTCCTCGTCGTAACTCTCCCCACCCTTCGCAAATCACGAGACAACCTGCGTACGTGCGTGAAGCACTGGATAGCGATCGGGCACACAAAACCTTTTGTCTTTGATTCTTTCATCTCGACGACAAATTAATGCAAGAGTACCCTAGGTTATTCATGCTTTTTACGACGACACATTCTGAGAGTGATTGATTATTTGGTGAGGTTTTATGGGACGCAGGATTGAAAGAGAGAAGAACTTTCGTTCTCTTTTCTGTGTAGGCATGGCATCTATTGAAGCGTTGATGAATGTGTATGAGAGAGAATACGAGATCATCTGACATGAGTTTACCTCTTTAATTATTGCCCAACAAACAACATTTATATTTGTTTTATCCAGTCTAACATATCAAACAATAATTAGGTTTAATTCTCAGAACAATTCTCTTTTTAGTTAAATTACATTTGTAATGGATGGTATCATAGGAATAATGTTTTCATTCAACTTATTGCAACTGTATTCTTTATTAAATCCTATTCTTTATCATATATGTTCCATATGAAAACTTATTTCATTGAAGGAAAAATATTTTTTGCAAAATTTGATGATGTAATATTCATTAAATACGAGATATTTTTTATATTGATGTTATGTTGTGGATGTATTTTATTATATATAGATTCACGAATAAATATGTGATTCTAAAACATTGATTTTAGCATTGGCATATTTATCTAGAAATGATGAATAAAACTCGTATAAGTCATTTTGTAACCTCTTTCCTCAATTCGACTCAATACGTTCATGACACGGACAGAAATGTAGCCTTGAAAATCGTAGTGACTATCGAGTAATCGATCGCTAAAGAAACCGAAGGGTCGACGTTTTGTAAGTAGATAGCGAATGGTCTCTTTCTGGGGGCGCGCTGCGCCGCAGGAAACGGAAATAGCGGCTAGGCGCCTATATTTACTCTGCGCGACGGTCGCCGTCGCCCCGCGCCGTTGCGTCGTGTTGTACCGCCGCCTCCGCCACCGTCGTCGCGATCCCGTAGCCAGCACTGTATCCTCCACTAGCTCCATCACCGCCTCAATCGCCCATTCGTTACGTCGTAACTCGCGCACACGCTCCGACCAAGCTCGCTCGTCATCAACACTTTACCTTCGGCGAACAGTAGTTTCAGCGTTACAACCTTTTCGTAACCCATTCTATCCCCTCAATTGCATTGGAATAAAAAAGGTTGACGGTAAATAATAATAATAATAATAATAATAATAATAATAATAATAATAATGTGGTATTTATTCATGATATCTCTGAAAATCAGCTCCACTGGTGGACATAATTTTGACGTGATATCCACTCATGCCGAATCGGACTTACTACATTCAAAAACGTCTTCAATTTTTATTGAATTTTTAATCATAAAATACGACTTTACTTAATATACGACAATAGGGTTTCGGCCTGGACTTTTGTTTCGATATTTATAGTTTAATATCCTTATTATACAGAAGTTAAAGAAGAGCCTAAAAATGACTGACTGGAGTTATACAAGAGGTTAGTCTCTTTAAGCTGAAGATCCAGAATCTTCAAATTATTGAGAAGCAGAAAAATAAAAAAATACTGAGATACAACTTACAGAAATATTCCATTAAGTGACTCCCAATGTCCTTGAGAAATATCGGAACTTTTTTTGTTTATCTCATGTCATGTTTTTGAAAATATGGTGTGTTACTCTAACGAAACGAGTGAGATATATTCTGCTTCCTTGTCTACATAAGCATGAATCAAATTGTCCTGTACAATTTGCTGCGTTTTGAGAAGATGTTTTTTCGAGTTTACGATTTCATTAGAAATAATGAATATTATATTCAGGTTATTAAATAGTTTTTTTCCTTCGATGCATGTATGAACAGAAGCTATAGAATGGGATAGGAAGCTAGCTGACTTTGATGTCACCTTTGAAGAGACGACACGAGTTCACTGTGCAATAAAACTACTTATGGACAAAATGTAATATATTTCATAATTTATTAATTACCATGATTTGATATTAGACATATTTATATAATTAGTATATCTTATTTAGGTCATATTGTAGGTTAGGCAAAGTAGTGAAGAAAATATTGTAATTTTCAAATACAGGGATCTATATACAATTTCTGTATAAATAAATTACTAATAAAATTTCAAATGCAAAATTTTAGGAATTTGAATCATCACAGATGTTTACAATTCTATTTAATAGTCGTATTGTATTTTTTATATTGCTCACTTTGTTTGTGCAAAGAAATTATGGAAAGAGAAGTTCATTAGATTTGTCATTTATTTTAAAATGAAAGAATATAAAGTCGACTACAAATAAAAATATAATCAAAAAGAGAAGAGCACGGCGACACTCTGAGTGTCCATCTCGGACTACACCTACTTTACTATGCCATTATACTAATGTGCTCATATTCAGTGGCGGATCTAAACCGTAATCAAGGAAAGGGGGCTATCCGGGGAGCATTTTTGGTTAAAATTATGGGTTTACAACACAAATTTTATAAATATTACCTTTGCATCAAATAAATAATTAACAATCTGGTATTATTAATAACAATAAGAATTATTTTTGAAAGTTATTAATATGGTATTATTAATTTTATTAATCTGGTATTATTAAATTCATTAATCTGGTATTGTTAATTTTATTAATATGGTAACACTTTTACAAAGTATGCCATTTACTAATTTCAATTTTATCTCTTAAGAGTTCAGGTCCAATGATGGGGGGGGACTATAACCCCCTTAGCCCCCCTCCATTGATCCATCACTGCTCTTATCTATTCACGATTGTATAATTACCAACACTTCTCCAGCGTTAAATTCGTAAGGGGTTCGTAAACTATTCAAATCTTACTCTCGCTCCACAAGAGGGGAAGGAATATGATGAGTTTCATCCAAATAAAGTGATGACTGGCTTGAGATCGAACCCAAGATACTATATCTGCGTTACCCAAGATATTATATACCCACGTCATTCCTTTGTTCCGACTTGAGGATACGACCGCGTCTTCAGATGAGGAATGGAGTATGGGAGGCGAACGTATAATACAGTGTCCCTGTTCATATAACATGTCAACATATCTCGAATTCGAACCTCGGTTGGTGGACATTTTCATGTGATTGATGACACATTACTGAACAAATTCGTCCTAAATCTATCAATGAACAAACATTGCGTACATAAGGATCACCTGGTCGAGAATGCCGGGCAACAAAGAAAGTAAAAAACGAAGTAACTTCATGAATATGTCAAAGAGCGTACTTGTCGCGCAACGTCGGAATGATAACTACAAACCTTTAATAATCATCTAGCATGGGACTCCTTTAAAATTGCGATGGTAGAAACTTTTTTCAGAAGTAGCCAGAAAACCTTTGTTGCTCAAATATAATGATTTAGGGTGACAGTCTTGTCTCAACAAACCTTTGTGTTTTCTCTATCCCAGTTATTACAAGCACTGAAGTTTTGGCGAGGTGAGCAATGACTTTTGCACGAGACGCAGCCGGAAGAAAAGTCATCAATCATTTCTTTCTTTGTTTCTTTGATGAAGCCGATCATTTGAAATCCATTTTCTTTACATAACTTCAAAAGAATGTGTATATTATACAAGTAGAAGAAATATGTATATGTTGTTTATAATATGTAATATGTATATACGACTACAAACTATTAGGCTATACATACATAACTACAACATTTAGACTACAAACCAACAGATATCTTGGAATAAAAAAGAACATGTTGAAATGTTTGGTATTGAAAGATGAATAAAGAGTAAGTGGGCGATATAACCAAACATTTCAACATGTTCTTTTTTATTCCAAGATATCTGTTGGTTTGTAGTCTAAATGTTGTAGTTGTGTATGTATAGTCTAATGGTTTGTAGTGATATAACCGGTTCACATTATTAATTCATTCTTTAATTTATTAAACTATACCTAAAGTACGGGTACTTCTTAAGTAGCAGTAATAACTGTATATTTTTATCATCAGCATATAGGAAGTGTACAGACATTTTTATCATATCGTATTATTGTGTCAAGTGAGTCATCTCTGAAACCGACACTCTTTGTATAAGTTGAGTGACTCATCTTAATTGTTGGCTTTCTCTGGAAAATTTCCTCTGACACCATAAGTTTATTCAAATTCCACGCCATGGAGTTAAAAAAATATAGAGAAAATTAATGGATATAATATAATCAGATCTATTAATTACAAGTTCCTTTGTTGATTATATTTGCAAATCACAATTATGCACTACTTAATCTGGACGAGGCCAGGAATTTCATTAATATCACGCAATTCTCACGACATCGATACACAATCGATAGATGATCAAGTCGTGACGTCACGCAATCGATTGCATCGATCGAATATGCAGCAGCGCGCACAAAGGCGAGAGCTTTAAAAACAAGGGATTTTTCATTCCAAACTTCTTCGGTCTCCAACCTTGTCAGAGGACACACCTCGCTTTACTTCACTACCATCGTGGGTCGGCATGCTAACCGATATTCTCCGGTTTCAACCCTGCACCACAACGCTACGTCCACGTGAACACCGTTCTTCAGCCCTTTGGATTTCGAAACTACACATCAAGTGAACTCTACCTTCAACGCCATCTCGGCTGCTTTTCCAGGACCATCTCTTCACGATCTCTCTTGGAAATTCAGAATTATATCATTATTCTTCATTACTTTCATTGCATGTTTTATTAAATTGTTTTTCTTGTTGGCAATTTTCATCTTGCACCTCATCCCATTTTCATTCTTTACTGTCACTGCAATCATCCCATGTGCAGGTAAATCCCAAATTTATCTGCACAGCAAGTATTTCTTTAAAAATACTATAGAATATTTATTACTTTAAGCGGGCATAGATCATACTGTATTTCATTTTTCTTTGTGTATTCCTATGAATGTATTTGGGCAAGAGCCACTGTTTTAAAGCAGGATATTTATTCATAATGTTTTAGTTTTTTTATAATCTATTCATAGAATTGAATGACATCACACCTCACCTTGAATAACCACGTTTATTAATTCTATAATCCATCCGACCAAAGCCTGGAATATTTACATTAATGCGTATTGTGTTAACCTTACGTAGGTACTACTAAGCAAAAATATGACCAATAATGTTCTCATTTATTTTACATGTGAAACAAGGAAGATTATAGCTAATAAACTTTGAAATTATAATAGTATGCACATCTGATGAATATATAACAGTTACTGAAAGAATAATAACTGAGCACACAAAATGTCTTAAGTTTATTACATTATTTTGAAGTATGATTATGGATGTACGACTATGTATTGTAAGATGAAAACACTATCACACAAGAAATCATAGTAATTGATAATAAGATTATTGGACAGTCAGAACAATATCACTGATCTCACTACAACCTTGTGTCAATATAATTATTGTCGGTACAAATGCATTTTAATGTGTTCATACAGGACCATAAAAATAAAATAATTATCAAATTTAAATCAAACAAACTGAAGGTTTATCAGAAAGTCTGTTGCAGTTTGTGGCAACGCGTGACTTAAAAGCAAAAACAACTTTTGAATAACACTTAAAATATTATTCGAAAATTGTCTATGTTCCTAGGTTTAAATTTATGCTCAATGCCTAAGTATATCAAATTTTGATCACTTCTTTAACCTCATACGATAGTAAATTGGGAGACCCAAAATCTCGTGAACATAAAACCTGACCTTACTTTTCGAAAATGAGGGATCATAGTTTCGCACCACATTCTTATACCAAGAGAAGCGACATAAGAAAAAACTAACACGAAATCAGGGTAGTTTTTTATGGAACATATCTTAGGGATCAAGGCATAATATCTTCATATTCGCCTTACTTACTTAAAATGATTTAACAACCCCCGGTGCTAGGGGTTCAATCGGGATAGAAGTGTTGAAGCAAGATTTAGATCGGTTTAATAACCACTCGTTGCCGTCGTACCACATGGCAGGATAGTTGGCGTGCAACAAAGCACACATGCGACACCACAGTGAAGTCTTACGGAACTCGCCGGTGCCCTTCCATTGGAAGTAGGAGTTATAGAGTCGGTCGTCGGTGTCCAGCAGTTGTAAATAGTCCGCCAAGTCACGAGGGGATTTGAATTCGTCCACGTGGATGTAGGAGTGCGAGGGAGCCACGCGGGCGTAGTCCTCCGGCCAGGCGCCCATCACGATGGGAAGTACATTGTGCCTGAGAAGATGACACATACAGTACAAGCAGCGTTCGAATTAAATGAACTGGGGGAGGGGCGAGGGAACTTTTGAAGCTGTCATATATGACGCTCATATATTCCATAAAACATTATTGGCACATTTGTTGATATTAATGCTTAATTTTGACAATTGTTATTGACGATCATGAAAGGTGGAATTATTTTTCCCTGGCTGGTAATAAACACAAGATGTAGAAGTTGGAAAAGAAAGTCAGAACTAAGGAAAGACCCTTACTTCGAACCCTAATTGTCAGATCGTACCGATACCTTGTTAAGATTACGAGTACAACCATATTTCACAATGAGAACTGAGGACGTAGCTGGATGAAATGCACATACTCCAAAACTGGTGTTCAATGTGTTTGCTAACTTGTTCACAAATTGCACATGCTCGTATATAATTTGATTTTTCTCTACTAATAAACTACGTTTTATGAATAATAAACACATGACTATTACACTGGTCAAAAATATTGCAGTATAACGTAAGATAAAATAACGTGAGAGTAAGAAAAGCCTCTCACGCACGCTTAGAAAAACAATTGTATCTTTACGAAAAAATGCGAATGGTTTGAAACTCGGATATAACATCCTTGAGACGATGGAAAATCTATTTAAACGTTCTCCGAGAAAAGGAATCAAAATCCCACGGGTCCTTCTTCCAGCTATGTCCTCAACTTGTTCCGTTCTTGTTCCGAACTTTTTCGATCTCTTAAGAGAATTTTACCCCTTTAGTATAGAAGAGCAAATAGTAACATGTTCCTTGGAGCAACAAATCCGAATTAATCTAATGATCTGAATACTGGCAACTAAAATTTTAAGTACTATTTTTTTTTCACCGACAGCGGCGGTCTAGTGGTAGCGTCTACGCTTCCTCGAACCCGCTGAGGTTTAGAGTATGGGTTCAAACCCTGCTCGGCCGAATTAGATGGGATTTTCAGCTGGGGTATCCCTCGGCTACTCCAGGCAAATGTCGGTTCGGAGCCATAAGGTCCCCGGCAACCCAATATCTCTCCTTCCCAATTCCCTGACTCAAGTGCAACGGTTAGGTGGAAAAGCAGGTCTCATGGCCTAAACCTCGCAAAAGGCATAAAATAAATAAATAAATAATTACTTTATGACAACAAACACAAATCTGTAACAAGAGCGTAAATCTGTAACAGTGAATAACAAGTGATTTATTTAATTGATATTTGTCAATAAACAATAAATGAAGTAAATCTATCTTTTCTTTTCTTGACGTAATATCCACAGTCAAGTGTCCCAATTACCCAAATACGTTATTAAAAATGATAGTGGACGAAAGATATTATATTGAAAATCCCATGAGTCTCTTTTGCTGTATCTTCCGACAAAAAATTGAATTTTAATGTATATTACCTCTAAAAAAAATTTATCACGCGCAAATTGATGTACAAATTGTTAATTGTTATTTTGAATTACGTTGGATAAAATATCATCCAGACATTAAAAATATGAAACATTAAAACATAAAACAGTAAAGAATTCCAATATTCCCGAGACATCGAGTCAATGATTAATCGGTTGAAATTAGAAAGAATGCTAATACTATTTGGAGAGTTAAAATGTATGGATGACAAATTAAGACATATTAAGGAAAACTACAAGAAAATTTATTTTAGTATTCTCTGAAAGTTGAAACTCGTTAATATAAAAAAAAAAATTGTATCCTCGTGCCACTGNATGACAAATTAAGACATATTAAGGAAAACTACAAGAAAATTTATTTTAGTATTCTCTGAAAGTTGAAACTCGTTAATATAAAAAAAAATTGTATCCTCGTGCCACTAGTCTCACTTTTATGTTCTTACTTAGTTTCAGTCACACTGCTCTTGTATATGAAACACATAAGAATACATTAAAGAATTATTAAAATCAATTTGATACGAAATAGAAATTCTCACGACATTTCTTAGTTGTTAATAGGCTAATATCGAATCACATTCACTGCAAATTTCATTCGCACAAGTGAGGAAATCTCTCATGAAGAAACTCAATTATCTGCGTCACCAAACAGCATAGTAAATTTAATGAGAGCTTAAATGAGTGATATTCCAGAGAAATTTGGTAACCACTGAAGTAAGAAAGAAGATATATTTATGAAACAAAAATGTTTTCTGAAAAAGAAGCAGTTTTTAACTTACCCGAACCCATGGAAAAACAACTTTTCTGTGATATAATCTTTGCAATTTGAGTTTTCAAATGCAAGATAGAACTTGTACTGTTCCAAGGGGCATTCAGCAGTTTTGCAAGAATTTCCACAAGTTCCATAAATATCAACCTCAATGTACTTCTTTAACTCTTCTACATACTTCTCTCTCTTGTTGGGCGATTTGCAGTGGGATACTATCCATGCCACCTAAAAATAATTTGGAATTTCATTGAATAGATAATATCTAAAATAAATTTATTGAAAAAAAGCATTTGGAAGACATTTTAATAGACTTGAGAAAGACAAGTGTATTAATATCTATTTAATTCAATTGTAAGGTCCAAATTGGAATATTTGCTATTGAATAGTCTCAATATTTAAGAACATATAAAGAAGAAGAGATTTTATACATATATTTACTTTAAGAAGCACAGAGTTTCAGCAAGTACGTTACGTAGATCGTGTGTATCATTACTAAATTAATTAATTGTATCCTTACTACCTCAGCGAAGACTATTAGCTCAGTAGGTTTTTCTTTATTAAATAATGGGATTTGGGACAACTCCGAAACTTTTCTTTAATGTAAACACTAAAAAACAGAAGAAGAAGGACTTATTTCACTTCCGAGTTCCCAATACGTTGGGCAGTCACTCTCAACGAAATTTCTGTTCATTGTGACCAGTTTGTTTGACTCTTGTATCTCTCTACCAATCGAGTATCAACTCCTCTAATCCCTCAGAATCCTAATTGAAATTTCAAATTAAAAAAAATATTTTTATTAACCTACACTGCTGTAGGTTATAGATATGTAAGTCATCAAATTTCCTAAGATATTTCCATCATTCTTAACGATTTTTGAAATTCATTAATCTAGTAGATGTAAAACATTTTGGAATATCATTATCTTCCCTGTAGGATTACTATGTCCTATGCAAACTTGATCTCCACGTAATCAATCAAAACGGATACCAATTACTAAAATATTTCTTCCTTAGAAGGATATCATCTCACTTATCTATTTGTTCATCAGTCTCTTTGTTTCTAGATGCGTCGCTGTAGTCAAATTCTTGTGCAGTATTTAATTCGTACGTCCGATTCTTTGAGGAGTACCACAATGCCAGTTTCTTTAGAGAGGTTTAATGACATAGTCCTTTCTTAAAGTTTAATTCTTTCCGTGTTTTTTTTTCAAGACAAGGAGTTGAACACGTATCAAACACTTGAAACCAAACATGCAAGCATAAGAAATAGAGCAAGAAGTGATTTTTTGATGGTTCTTTCTCTTACAAAAGTACGCATTATTTCCGTGCTGCTGCCAACAACAAATGTTTGTGATGGAGTAACTTGGATTGAGTGCTCCACCAAACTTTACTTGTCGTTACTGCTTTTTTATTGTAAATGATGTTAACAAGTACCATATTCTTCATAGAATCAGTATAGAAAGTCTCGCACAGACGTGATGGAGGTATTACTCCAAAGTATTACTAACCGATTGTATTTATTCTATTTCAAACTTATTCTAACATCCTATGATAAGATGTTAGAATGTATTATTCTAACCGTAATGGAGATATATGCCAAACAGTGTTAATATTTCTATCTTATCTATGCAACCCCATGTTGCCATTCGGCAAAATCAATAAAATACAATCGGCATAGGAAACGTGTCAAATAAATCTTTACTAATAAAAGTGAATTATATGGTATGTCTACGGCATGTAATTAAATAAAGGAATACAAATTATTGAAAAGGCACGTCTTAAGGGTTATTGCAAGTGAAATAGAAAGTCCGGTTGCAAAGCTGGTAAAATGCAAATGCAAAGCAATGGATAATATTGATGAATTACAACAGCAGAAAAACATTTAAAGTTGGCTGCTAATCTGCAGATGTGAATCTTCACTCACAAGACTGTTGACTGACTATGAAGTGCCAGGTCCAATCTTCGCGACCGATTCAAAATAAATAATATAGAATAAATATTATACAAAGTCTGCGAAGAACATTGTTTTCAAAGATACAACCTAAAAGTGAAATAAAAACCAAAGAATTCAGAGGACTTAACAATGTGCTTTGTTTACTAAGCTTTCTGTCTGAAGTGTATTTTCCTTCTGCCTGGTTTTGGAAATAATTTGTAATTATGTACATAATTAGCATACGATACTGAAAACTGTTTGTATTTTGGCAGGTTTTCTTCGTGGTATTTAATTTTTGAAATTAACAAAAGTGAAAATTTATTATCTATATCTGGATTATTTGATATCTCTAAGAAAAGTTATTTTTACGGTGAAAATACTAAGAAACACAGCACTATTGATTAAGCAACGAAAACTAACTCAATATGCAGTTAATAAACTATTCAGTTATATTTTACAATTATAGCTATACGGTGCAGTTAGCTAAGTACCGTAAAAATAACAGTATTTTAGTGTACAGAAATTAAGAAGTACGTAGTTTCATTTCGTAAACTCACTAGTACCAATAATGAGCAAGAATACTAAGGATGTGTGAGATAACTAATATAACTCACAACTATTTTCTTTAAAACTTCAATTTCTTTCTCCTATTGATTTGGATAATTGGCCACCCGGGTGAATGCAATTCCGATAATTGGATTTCTACGTTATTTTGTCTTAAGGGATACTACTTTTCTATTGGATGTTTTTTGTCTAAAAAAACATTTCTTCACTATATCATTCTCTTAAAACAATTATTTAGTGCGTTATTTATTTAACCTACTTTAATGGATATAATTTTTCCTTTTAGATGGAAAAGGAAAATTTTATAACTACGTTTCTGAATTCTAAAAAGTGCGTTTTTACGAACAGATACATTCGAGTATATTTAGTGGACAAAGTTAAGCTTTGAGACATATGTAGTTTCTTTTGCAAAATGATACAAAAAGAAACGTGTGTATATATATATATATATATATATATATATATATATATATATATATATATATATATATA
>NNCF01129131.1:442270-455954 GCA_002313205.1 Laupala kohalensis | reverse complement strand
ATATATATTTCTGCAAAATAATTTTTTTCCTATATATGGCCTGAACTTGATTAATTGTGAAGATTCGTAATTTTTAAAACATTAATATGAATAATTTTATTAATAAAATATATATAATATGAGACTTTTTAAGTTGGAATCGGCCAACAAATAATTTGGTATTAATCTATTTTTAATAATTATTTGCAAAATTATAACAATAAAAAGGTAGATTTTTACGTTTTTGTGCTATAACCCCTTTTATTGTTGACCGATTCCAACCTAAAAAGTTACAAATTGTAGGTACTTTCATTGCATAAGTTATCTGTGGTTTATATTTCTCTTCAACCGATAGTTTTTCTAATACACTGGAAAAAACTACTTTTCCGATTTGTTTGTTTAAATAAAACCATGGTGCGAGAAAATTTTGAATGAACTAAAGATGACGGATTCATAAATATGACACACTTTTTCTTTCATTGTTTCCGAGATATTTCCGCAATGAAATTGCTACTTAATTCAATTTCGATTACAAAATGACGTATGTCCTCAGTTATCCCGACCTCATGAGACTAACAAAGAATTTATTGGTGGTATTATTTTTTCATAAATATATTTATAGAAATTAGATTAAAGATGCACATTAACTAAAACTTACATTTATTGCGATCATTGAAAATTTAGCCATGGGATTATTTAGAGAGATTAGAGCTCATTACGAAAGGAAAAGTGTGACGTCTGAAAACTTAACTTTAGTCATTGACGATGTGCTCCAGACGTATCAGAGAATCTTAAACAAGGTACAAATCAGTAATTGATGTGTAATGTAAAATTAGATCATAATTTTGTGGAAATTTTAAAAAACGAGTGAGATTGTTCCACATTTGCGATGAAGCTGGAACAACAGCGATTATTTGTTTAATTACCATAGTAATGAATTTCGTTTTGCCATAACAAATTAGTAATGACAAATCTAACAAGAATAATCTCTGTCTGCTACAGTTACACACACATCAAAAACCTTGCATAACATTGACCAGTGTAAATGGAGCACGCAGACGTAGAATACACTTATCGTGAACTGAAATGGAAGATATGATAGTGATAAAATACATTGGAGGACAGCGAACGCACTGCAGATACGATAATACATCACTTTCTGTCTACTATGAAATTATATTTACGTAACACTTTTACGATATTTATAAGACTGATATGTATTGAAATAATATTCTGAATATTTATTTTACTTTCACAAGGATTAAACAGAGTGCAGATCATAGACAATCAAAAACTTCAAAGTTCAGAGAGTATATGATTTATTCAATACATTTTGGTCTTCAATAACGGTCAACGTTTCGAAGTCTATATATGACCTCATCTTCAGGACCTATTTAATTTTACATTTATTTAATTAACAGGTGTTGTTAACATTCAAAAGTCAATACATAAGTAAAATTATCTAACAACTACATTTAAATAGGACGAGTAATAAAAATTAGGTATCAAAACCCTACCTCTGAACAGCAGTGAGTAGTATTACATTTAGTGAAAGGTTATTTTCCCACGACAAATTTCTTGTTAAAATACTTCTACTAATTTTCAAATTACTCATGAAATTCTCATTGTAAGACCATAGATGAATCACAATATCATTCCATGTTGTTGACAACATTAGTTGTCATGTATGCAAGACAGTGTGAGTTGAACTGGCAATCTAAGCTCTATCTACATAATACCAACATAACAGTTTAAATCAGTGTTCATTTACTACCAACTTATTTTAAATTTTTTAGGAAATGTAATATACCATCAAAACCATGTGTAAAAGTATTAGTTTCTAACTGGTTGTTCATAGTCGAATTTGGTTTGATATTAATAGACTCTGAAAGGTATCTACGATATATATTTTATTCTCTATCTATTATCATTGTTTTTTGAAAATCCATTTGGTCATTATGACTTATAACATGCTTAAGAATACCACTTTCGTTTGTATCATTCCCATATTTAACCATTCTGATGTGCTCCTTTATTCGACCGTTAAGCTTCGTTTTGGACTGCCCAATAAATACTAAGTTTCAGTCTTGACAACCAATCTTATAGAAATTACCCATGTTACATACTCTTACATACACTTATACAGAGTGGTGGTATTATATCTGGTACAGAGTGATGAATGGAAAAAAAAGGAACAATTTTGTTCTACTACTTCGCTAAGTAGTTTAGCACGACACGAAAAATTTTGTTCTCAAATTTCCCAAAATGGACGCTGGAATAATTCTCAAAGTTTAGGCCTAGATAACCCATAACACCTTACGACACCTTAGGTATGAGGGAGAAGTTGTGAATGAAGCTTTTCTAATTCTGTCACAATTCAGTCAATGCGCAATCAATGATCGCATTATGAACGCATATGTCAAAGAGTCAAAATTCAAAATTGTCAAGTAAGCGTAGTAAAGCAATTTTATATTCTAATTGTAACCCATCACTTAGTTGAAGGTGTTAGTTAGTTAACTTAGTTGTTAAACAGAAATTTGCATGGGTTCAAATTTTGTTTGTACTTAAGGTCTGTTTGCCAATGAAAGTAATTTATCAGTTCTGTCAACTTTACAAAAACATCATTTTCAGTTATTTCGGAGAGTGTCAAGGGTTTCTATCGGAATATGAAAAGATTGATTCGCATCACTATACGATAACATCACTTTTTTGTTTTCTTAATACTTGCCTGTCTTGTTTTATTTTCTGCGTAGTTTATTTTCCTGGATATATTGGAATGGTTAATCTCGGAGTCTGTATAGTTTACCCAGTAACCATACGGTGTTACAATATCGCTCTCTCGATTGTAAGTAGCGGTCCAGTTCACTTGAATATTTCTCCAGTACATATCAGAAAATACACGACTTGCAGGACTTTCTAAAGTAAATAGTATCCACACCTGTGTGAAAACAATTCGTGGCATAATTTATTGTAAATTCAAAGCTAGATTTCGGACACTATTATTAGATATAACATTATCCAAAAGACACCATTGATCTATACTGTATTGAAATTTCTGTCAATTGCTTCACTCTTCTTAGAAAGGCGTTACCGTATATGAAATATCACAACTTTTCTGTGTTATTTGAAGGTAATTCCTACCACATAGGGACTAGTACGAGACGGTAGAATAAATATAATTTATATTGACAAATGTTTAATTGTTTTAATAATATTCTAGCTTACATCATTAAATTAACATTAAAGTTCATATATCTGTTATTACAAAATTTCCTTGTTACTAGAGATAACTAACTCAGATTATGTTACTATGCCTTTTGAAGCTCATAAGTTAATACGATGATGCAGCATGTATAAGTAAATAGAGCGTTGAAGAGGCTGAGATTCGAATCGTGAGGAGGGTATGAGGGAATTGCCTTATTTTACATTATTCTACCGAGTGTCTTTCATCTTTTTAACATCCGTACCACTTTAGACCAATTTATGGATAGATTTTCGACATGAACTTACCTGTTTCGGAGGATGTTTTTCCGGCAATTTTGTCAACGCTCTGTCACGGAAAACTATAGCATCAGCTTCCTCATCGTCACAATATTGAAACAATCTACATGAAGACACCGGACAATTCAGGTCTTCAAAGCGATAGACAATTTCTTCCTCTGGCCAGTTCTTCAGACATATCTTCTTCGAAGAATTGTCACTAACATTATTGGGTACGAACTGTAGTTGTTCTATGATGCGATCTGATTCGCAGTCGGATCCGCAGGACAGCAGGGACTTGTTTCTAGTTGATGATTTGGACTTCTGCGAGCCTTTACTCATATACCAAGGGAGATGTGATGACAGATGAGAGGTTGGTGACGGTGGTTTCTTCTTAATCCTATATTCATGCGCTGCGGTGTCCACCAACTTCAACGCTTCCTCCAGAGATGGATATTCTCCGTCCGCAGACCTCTCCGCTTTTAATTCCTCCGACACCCAAGAACTTGTTGTCACATTTATTTCATTTTTAGTGGTTGACAAGACTCGGGATACAGATTTTAAATGCACACTTGATCTCTGGGAGTATTCAGTTACAGCGATCCTCGAACTCACCTTTAAAAAAAGTCTCAGTGAGTGATGAAATCATTAGTTTCAAATATATTGTTACATAAATATATTATTGTGAATAATTTTTTGATTATTAGTATTAACTTTTATATGCAATTATGTACAACTTCATGACGTTCCAAGTCTACCTAATCATCTCACGTTCGAAAATGATATTATTAATATTAATGACACAAGAAACATGTGATAGTGATCGACAAGACAAATATAGAGACTGGAAACCGATCATGTCGGACGGCCCATTGTCGGTTGAAAATTTAAATTTTGAAAGACATTTATTGAATAAAGGGAAATATATGAATTTGAATATTAAAAATTCGAAGGAATCGAGCTAGTTCAGCAATTAAGCTGTTAAGTAATAAAATATATATGAATGTATATTGACTGTGAGATTGTGACTATTAACGACAACGCAATGAGGTTATGATGTTATTCATTGTATTATGACTAACAGAACTAATTATGTTTGATAATAAAAAGCTCTTTTCTGAAAGGAGAGGTTGCGTTAATACGAAGCAATGATTAATAATTATTTGTGTCGCTCACATTCGAATGCGCGATTTTCATTGGTTCCGCCATATTCCGTTGTCCATCAATGAAACATGGCTCCCAGGATTCCACTCTCTGATTCGAGGGTGACTAATATTAAACTGAACTAACTGTTAAACAACGACTCAGCCATAAACCCCTGACCTAATCTCCGGAGTTATATAATGAGAAAAAAAATTGAAATGTCGGCGACAGTACCGTCATGTGTGCCACCGCGTGTTAAAACGATAACGACACATTCAACTGAAACCATCAAATGAATTGACTCATGTCACCACTTTTCTTAATAGAAAATACACTTTGATATATTTATTCGTTTAGGAGGTATTTGAGGGGTTCGCTGTACTGATTCACATGGCATGCGGAAATTAGATATCCGCGGCTCTCTTATCTAATTCAAATTCAATAAATGATTTACTTTTTATGCTTGAATTAAGTCGAGTTTTGAAAAGAATCATATAATTTGAGTCCAATTTAAGAAATCAAAATCTGTGTCAATGACTCCGCAGCTAAAAATGCTTAAAATGCTATAACTGTATAAAAATTATATATACATATTATATATCAAGTCTACTACTCTTCCTTCTACTCGCTGTAACATGAACTCACATCCTCTCGATCAGCCCGACTACCAGACATGTACTCTGTGACCCACCGTCGTCTCCCCCACTGTTGACGTGGTCCGTCGTCAGACCTCGATATCTCAACAGTAACCAAACTATCGATCTATGAGCGTCCACTGGAGTTTGCTCTATGATAGAAGCTCAGATATTTCTAACCCTAGCC
Organism: Laupala kohalensis; assembly: GCA_002313205.1. Taxonomy (NCBI): domain Eukaryota; kingdom Metazoa; phylum Arthropoda; class Insecta; order Orthoptera; family Trigonidiidae; genus Laupala; species Laupala kohalensis. Next base: position 450,530 of record NNCF01129131.1, on the reverse strand, counting down.
TATCCAGTGGCTCAGTCCATGCAATCCACGTCCTCGAGTAGAACTATATGCGTTGCCACTTCCTTGAAAAGTAAAGTGTAGTACGAAATCAAATCAATTCGTTTTAATTAAATCATTATGAACCCACGACATGTGTCAAATTATNTTCGGCGAGTCCCACACGCGGGGAGAGTCATGTTGGCTAGCCCTAGTGCGTAACTGCATTTTCCCTACCTGTACAAGTTTTAAGGGCTCTAATGACCTTTGATGTTGACGAGCCCTAAAGCCCCACAAAAAAAGAAAAAAATTATTATAGATCTATGCAATCAAATCCACGAAGAAATAAGCAACCTATTGGTTTTCTGATTAGAAACACTTTCTCTGCTATCCATAGCCAGTCCCTTACTCATGAGGTTCCAGTAGAAGTCAAGTCTACTACTCTTCCTTCTACTCGCTGTAACATGAACTCACATCCTCTCGATCAGCCCGACTACCAGACATGTACTCTGTGACCCACCGTCGTCTCGCCCACTGTTGACGTGGTCCGTCGTCAGACCTCGATATCTCAACAGTAACCAAACTATCGATCTATGAGCGTCCACTGGAGTTTGCTCTATGATAGAAGCTCAGATATTTCTAACCCTAGCCTATCCAGTGGCTCAGTCCATGCAATCCACGTCCTCGAGTAGAACTATATGCGTTGCCACTTCCTTGAAAAGTAAAGTGTAGTACGAAATCAAATCAATTCGTTTTAATTAAATCATTATGAACCCACGACATGTGTCAAATTATCCTTATGCCCCTTATTGAAAGCACTTCAACATATTTATCCATATAGAATTTTGAGGTGAACATTCTTATACAATCACCTGGTATTCGGTGATAACCGATTTAGCCGACAATTGTTCAGTCAAGAACATAAAAGAATCCTGGTAATGTACTAAGGATATTTTAAACCGGATTGCACTTCCTGCACACTAAGCCTGGCGACACGTGACACTGGGAGGAGACCCTGGTGTGGATGATACAAGCGTCAGACATAATCGCTGAGACTCTGCGCTATACATCTCACTTCGTGTACGCCAGACACCTTTCATTTTTACTTTAAAGTTACTCAGTTATTAGGTTACTATTTGTATTATAATTTCGCGACTTCGAGTAGGAAATACAAACCTTTGGCACCGATTTTAGGGGACATATAGAAACCACTGAAGAATAGGTTAATTCACCATACAGTTGTGTAGGCGACCATATTAATAATAATAAAAAGGAAGTTAAAGGTAACTTAATATTGTGGGTGAATAAATCACACACAATTAAACTGTAAATATTAAGAGAGTTTAAATTTATCAAGTTGTTATCTTGTGTGAATATGATTCATCTTTGTAAACTTTTCATTTGGTAATTTTAGGAACTTGTACCATAGAGAAATACACAATAAAATGGCCGGTACCATGATCCGGAGATAGAATACTTGGTCAATAAAAATCAATAATGCTTACGATAATGACATGTAATTTAATTTAATCTAAATAAAATGATTTTTCATATTCTACTCCAATCAATTGAAAAAATCGACAAGAATTATATTATACATTTGATACATTTGTTTAATATGTATTGTATAAATAAATATTAGAAAGAGGATTGGAATATTTTGTACAAACCATTACAGCTATTTCATTGACCAGTACAGGGTGATTTCGACCAACGTGTATTATCAAACGCTGAAATGATAAGAAACAAAAAAGGTCTTATGAACATATGTACCGATGTGCATGTTTCCCTCCCTAGAGGGTGGTACTGTTTCCAATGATGATAGCGGACTCTTCCACCTTCTCTTTTCGTATTAGCCTCATCAGTAACATTAGTTGTCCAATCCAACTATCTTGCTTCTCTGTAGAGTGAATGTGGTGTAGCGCTGTTGACGAATGTATTCGAATCGGGAGCTCGCCGACATGGCGTTTACACACGAAAAGATAAATGGCTACGGTTGGCAGGTTGCAATATCGTATCGGATAACTTATCCCCGCCAACAACAACTGCAGCATACAATATTTGCCCGTGGAAACCACTTCCGATACTTCAATCGACATTAGTCCCCAGTACACAATATATTTGCACTTTTTTTTCTGTAAGAAATTATGAACCAATTAAATGTCCCCTAGCAAGGACCCCATGTTCATGGGACATTTTTTGCTCCTTATCCTCTCAGGGATTGACTCCTCGAGTTTGTCCACGTTGGTCAAAATCACCCTGTATATTCAAGATATAAAATTTTCGTTATAAAGGTTTGAGAATCACATTTCTCTTACCTTGTGTACATTTTTTGTCCCTTTGTGATAACTTCTCCACAGAAAAAATATTATAAGTGCTACAATCAGAGAGCTCGCCGACTCCAACGACAACACTCGCTTCAGAATCATAATCTGAAAAGAGACAGAGGTTAAAATGTACCAGTAGTTTCAGTCATTTACATTAAGTACAAAGGGTCAATTTGTATTTATTTGGTCTTATCTAATGAATTATTTATATGTATCCATTTTTTAACTTAATAGAGTATTTCTGTTTGTATTCATATATCATATTTAAGATTTTTTAAATAAAGTAACTGTTTATTTATCTGATTGGGTTATTTATTCTTCCACTTAGCAAAGAGGTAGTTCCAGCCATATATTATATTATTGAAAATGTGTATTGGTTTTCGTTGGATTCGTGTCACAATGGAACAATGTTAACAGCAAAAGTTATGCATTTCATGTTTAAAATATCTTGTGAAATATTACTTGTTGTAAATATAAATATTCTCAAGATATATGAGATTGTTATTTATGGCGATTATATCTGCTGCAATCGGTGCTGGTGGTTCTACTGGTAAAGATCGATGGTATTTCTGCACCACCCCAAACTGAATTTGTATGGAAAAATGAAAAATTATTTGTGTGGTGCCATTTTCAAGATATTAAGCCATAACTGAACTTCACGGCGGTTTTGCTTAACTGACTGCGTAAGAAACACATTTATATTTATAAAAATTGAAACGGCTGTCACTTCTTAATGCTTATTAAATTTATGTTAAGATATTTTTTAATGAAATATATAAAACATTAATCAAATGTATAGGTATTTTAATATACTTTGTCGACACAAACATAAAAAACAAAAATTTCAAAACAAAAACCTAAAGAAATCCTGTTATATTTTGTTATGAGTTGAAAATACTTCTCTCTTGAAACACAATTAAAAGTATGTTAGTTCTTTAAGCATCCAAATAATTTTAATTATACATTATTATTCCAATAATATTCCGAAATTGTTTATTTGAATACAAGTGTTAAAAACTTTTTTTTGTATCTTGTTCTGTGATTTGACTGATATTGAATATAAAGGGCGTACAATGTCTTTGTAAAAAATGGAGTATCACAATATATTATTTGAAAATACCTAGTATACTATTATAGCATTACTACATTATTATTGATGTAACAAAAATTCATTTACAAAATATAATTTATCTGTCTTAAGAGTGAATTGTATTTAAATTTATTAACTCACCGTCTGTTTAATCTTTAATGGTATCAATATAAAAAATAATATAGTTTAAGCAAAAGCAATTATGTCCAGAATCACAGTTTTGAAATATTTAAGCTTTGGAATGGTCATAAAAATATTAAAAATTACACAGGCACACACAAAAAAAAGAGTCGAAACCTAGAAGATAGACCCTCCTACCCCATGTATTTTGGGGCGCTGAAACCTATTATGACTATAAAAAAAATTAATTATCCAATTTTCCCTTAGCATCACCCTACAGCCCCAGGGGGATTGAGATTTCGTTTTTCATGAAAATTAAAAATATATGTATATTCTCAGGTATTTTTGGTGAATATAGCGATAAAAACTGAATTGAACTACCCAACCTCCATTGGGGGTTGAAATTTTGAAACCTCCATTGGGGGTTGAAATTTCGCTACTTCTGAAAATTTAAAACGTATTTATATTCTCAGGTATTATGGTGCGCTGAGACCGAATATAATGACGAAATTTGATTTCAACTGCCCAACCACCCCTTAGCACCCCCTTTACAACTCCCATGGAGGTTGAAATTTGCTTCTTCTGAAAATTAAAAATGTGTGTATATTTTCGGATATTTTGGTGCGCTGAGACAAGCAAATTTTCAACCCTCCATTTTAATCAATAAATACTATTTTATTGAAGAAAACAAATTTATTTATTACGACAAAAGATAATTTATTTATTATTATTTTGTATTCAATACAGTCTTTTATATTGCATTAACTATCTACAAACTATACTAAACTAAATTTATTTTTACATGAATGCAATTTCATTTTAGAAATTGCTGTCCTCGATTGGCTTCGGATTTAAATTCTATGTTCTTTTACTTTGGCAGGGATTTAAACCAATCATGAAACTCTTATGGTTTCACTCTCTTTTCTCAAATCTTAATCAAGTCACTACACTCAGTTCAGATGTTGCCGAGGGTGCTGACATGTTTACGAGGGTGGGTCTTAAAAAATCAGCTTTTGAAATTTGGAGGGGGCACTCCCTCATTTTGCTTTGTGTCGTAATATAAGGCACTCATAGAAATGTCGGATTTAAATATATATTTTAAGGATTGCTATCAAGCGTAAGTTTCGAAACTTTAAAAATTTTAAATTCTTGGTTAAAATTTCTAAAATATAAATTTAAATTCTGAAAAATTTATGGAAGTCTAATTTTAAAACAAATCAGAATTGTAGAATGGTACGATCGAAATATTCTGGGTAATGTGACATCACATACTCATCAATTCATAATGAAAACACTGAACAAAAATTAAGATAAACAAAGGTATTAGTAGAATCCTTCAGTAATTAAGAGCATCAGCACAATAAACCAACTCCAATCTGTGATGAGTAATATTCATAATGCAGTCTACTTATGAAGTCATAATACCTTCATATTGCAGATAGTTTATTAATTGCTTACAGTGAACTCTGCAATAACAAATACAGTGAACTCTGCAATAAATAACAAATACAGTGAGCTCTCAAATAAATAATAACGCTTAGATATTCAATTATATAATAAATAAAGACTTAATTATTTCTACCTGAAGAAAGAAGTATTAAAATGTGGACATTCCTATTACACAGAGACGGAATGTCAACGGAATTACTGAGTTCTACTAGACTGTTTTAATTGGAGGTATTATCTCAAAATCAGAATTTTTGGCTTAGTGGTTTCTGCTTAAACACCAACTATATGTTTTAATAATTAAAATTTATTTTTCAAAAATAATCTTCAAAATCTTTGATGTTTAGGTAAAAATTTATGAGTGTTTTATAGTTATGATGACCACATAAATTGTTGAAATGTATTTTATCCTTGTCTAGTTTTAAACCACAAATAATTTTATTAATTATAATAAAATATTAATAATTCAAATTAAATTTATAATTAATATAAATAATAATTATGAAAAATAAAATATTTAAGTAATATTAATATTTTTGAATAACTAAAGTCAATTGTTGTTGCCATGCAGAACAAAAAAACACCTAAATCTATACTAAATGATTAGATTATAACATTCTTCCGAAGTATACTTAACGTATCATCCTACTGAGTATTTTGTTATTCATGAAATAGTGTCTATTTAGTGGCATTTATGATACGCTGCACATCTGTAATATGTTATATGCAGACTCGTTCTACTTTAGATATTAAATCTCTTAATTAGACTAGAAACGAAATAATTTTATATTTTTTTAAAAGTAAAAGAAGCCGACACATTTTCAAGAGCACGTGGAAATCCGCATTGTGCTTATTCTTATTTAATTAGCCATACGTAAGGTATTCTTCTTTAAGGAATTTTTTGAAATGGTTTTGAGTTAATATGACGAAGCGATTTTGAAGTAATAGAAGGATATCTTATATATAAAAATTCAGCCTGCGTATGTTTGTGTTCGCAAAACTCAAAAAGTAGTCGATCGATTGAGTTGAAATTTTAACACAACGTTGAATTCAAAGACAAGAGTGATTTTATATGCTTATTATATAGATATAACACCTGTGAATAGTATAAAATCATTTAATAACGTAAAAACGCCGATATTAGGGTCGAGTCCATGGTTTTAGTGTATTCTGTGATGAATAATCGTATTTTCCAATGACTTTATGTTCCTACCTTATGTACATTGTGCATGGTACCTCTAAAGGTGAGGGTTGGGAAGAGCGTATCACGAAAAAGTATCGAAAATGTCAGGAAAAAAGGATTTTACGAAAATTCGCCCCTAAGGGGGTGAAATGGGAAATTGGTGTTTTCTAAAATGTTTTCTCAATTACATCAGTGAAAAAAACGGGACTGATACACACCAATGCTATCGAATCTGCACCACTAATGGATAACATTTTCACTGGATATCAATGTGAGGAACAATAAAGTTACTAACATATTACAAAATTCACGCGAACAAAGCCGCAGGTATTCAGCTAGTTGGTAAATAATATAGGTTGTTTATGAATGATAAATTATTCTGAAGATTAATGCAGTCTTTAAATAAATGAAGGTAATGTACTTAATTATTGTATTAATAACCCGTAAATCATTATGTAATGATACCAGAACTTTAAATATAAATACCATGGGTATTGAGAAAAATCATTAAAGACTTACGACCTCTTATCGTGAGAAGATCTTATCTCAAAACGTTTGAGAAAATATCTAAAAATATTTATATGGATATTAAAATAGAAAATAAAGGCTGTGAATAACCATACAATATATCAACTCCTAAAAATTTTATTGACTGTAAATCATAGACAAAACTTACAAGGCGAATTATGAAATCAAACTTTTACCGGATTAGAAAAATAAGAGATTTAATGAGTATTATATGAAGGTCCGACATAAACAGAAATTGCACTTACTGGAATTTGAGGAAAACTTTCAGCAGTCTTCCAATAACTTCAGATACACAACAAATACCTTTCTCGGCCTCCTAGATGCACGTTTTACTCTTAGTGGAATAAGACACTATGCGTTCTTCTGGATGGATATTAGACGCTGAAATGGGAAAGCATTAATAGAAGGTTTTGCCATAATATATAAAAACTGTAAATAGATCTTTTCTTGCATTTTTTCTGATTTTTTTCAATTTTTCTATTAGGTAAAACTATAACGAAGGAAAAAGTAAAATTAATTTTGAAAATTATATTTTTTTAATAACTTGTGTATTTATTCAAATTGCAAATCTTTGTATGACACNAGTGTGATAAGAGCAAATAATTGATTTGGGATGAATACTTCGCAAAATGTGATATTTACATCAAATATTAGGTAACTATTGCTTTCTTGCGCTCCGGGTTCAACCGAGCTGTCAGGCCCTGTTGAATGCAACCAACATTACAGTCGTGTTAAGCGTATATTCTGTCTAGTCATTCTACGCGTTCTGACGGGTGAGGAAGATCCCATTTTGATTGTGTAAGAAAAAGTTTAAATGTATTTCGGTATTGGTATTTTATTTCGAATTTTCTTTTCTTACACTATTATTGTTTTATTTCAATTACTTCGATTGATGTCCATTATAAAATATAATTAAATAAATAATTATAGACTTACGACCTTTTATGGACGAATAATTTGTATTTTTTGTGAAAAGAGCTCACAACGTTTGGACTTCTTTTGAATAACTATAGACGGTGTCTTAAAACGAAGTCAAAACGTAGGAAGATCTTTTCACAAAAAAATATATTATTCGTCCATATAAGGTCGTAAGTCTTTAATTAATTATTTAATTAAGTCATTGAATTATAACAGGAACGGTTGTTTCATGCTCTTTCCATATGAAACTAACGACTCACTCATCTCAATTCGTTCTTTCTAGAAATACATTTTTCTGGAGTTAAAATTTATGCTTTTAAAACTTCAGAAATAAGAAATTATTTGTTACTGAAATTAGAGTGAATTCATTGCGAATGTATTAATTGAAAAGTTATGTATTCGCAAGTGCTTTATATAAAACTATTACCTACTTAAGTCAAATATCTAAAAAGACATTCTATATTTTTTATATTCACTTTCGATTAGGTGAAAAAGGGTAATAATATAATAATATTAATAATAATAATAAATAATAATAAGGCCTCCAATAAATTATAAATGCGCATTTTTAATTGAAAAATATCATATTATATATATATATATATATATATATATATATATATATATATATATATATATATATATATATATATATATATATATATATATATA